>JAQPZY010001301.1:1800000-2034207 GCA_029931535.1 Margaritifera margaritifera
GTTGGATTGCTGCTAACATTAAAAAGCAATTTAGCAACATAAAGTTGCTACACTGTGTGTCATATAGCATTAACTATATAGTTAGCATACAAACTCACAGAGGTGGCCACATATTAGACTGGATTGTGTATAGACCTGACGATGATATTTTGAGATCCACTACTGTCTCCCATGAACTTACATCAGACCACCTATGTATCATATGACACCTTGATCTGTCTGTCCTATACCCACCACCTGTTTACACTTCAAAATGGAACATCAGCTTGATTAACAGAACTCAACTATCCAAATGACATCAGTTCATACCTAACAGCTGTAAAATAATCCCACTGCGGAACAACTCCACAATTGCCTGCGTTCAACCTCCAGTCGTGTCTCTGGGAAGAAATGTGCTCCATGGTACAGCAGCATAAGCGACAAGCTACGTGCCGCCAAGAGGGAACGCCGTAAAGCCGAGAGATTGTGGCTGTCATCTGGTCTGACAGTACATAACCAGATTTATGAAACTGCCAAAAGGAATGTCACCAATATAGTGCATGCAGCAAAATCCACCATTTTCAGTGAAAAAAGCACTGCAAGTACCAGCTGCTAACAGCTTTTCTGCATCACAGACAAATTATTAGCGAATAACAAATTTACACCACTTCCAACCAAAGCCTCCCCAGACAGTCTACCAGATCAGTTTGCAAATTTCTTCCGTGACAAAGTGAAAACTATCAGAGATCAACTTGACAGCATCACACAACCTGACCCATCCTCACCATATAGCTATGATACAGAATTTCAACAACTCTCATTCACTACATTTCAGCCTGTATCTTATGGATTTTCTACGAACAGTCCTAAATAAGTGCGCCGTAAAATGCACGTAAACTTGATCTTATTCCTACATCACTGCTATTTGAGTGTTTGCCTGCTCTAACCAACGTCATAAATAATTCTCTTTCTACCGGTGTTTTTCCATCACTTTTTAAAACTGCTATTGTAAAGCCGCTTTTGAAAAAGCCAACCCTTGACCCTAACAACTTGCAAAACTATCGCCCTGTCTATAACCTTTCATTCATGTCAAAAGTCCTAGAAAAAGTTGTTCTGTCTCAAATAGCATCTCACTTAAATTTACATAATCTCATCAGTAATTTCCAGTCAGCTTATCGCCCCTCTCACTCCACTGAAACCGCCCTCCTAAAAGTTGCTAATGACCTTCTTTCTGCTTTGGACGACGGTAAGATTTCAGTTCTCACACTCCTTGACTTATCCGTAGCCTTTGATACAATTGACCACGATATCTTACTTCATCGTCTGCAGCACGTTTTTGGCATCCACATTACTGCTTTGGCATGGTTCAAGTCATACCTAACGGAAAGAAACCAAATTGTTTCAGTAAATAATGAACATCCCAGCCCAGATAATCTTTGTTTCTGTATCCCACAGGGTTCGGTTCTAGGACCAGTTCTCTTTATTCTTTACACACAGTCCCTATCAAGCGTTATAAATCGCCACCCTGTGTCCCACCAGCTGTATGCCGACGACGCTCAACTGTACAAATCTAGCTGTCCAAATGAAGTCGCTTCAACCATCCAAAGCGTAGAGAAGTGCATCTCTCATGTTAAGTCATGGATGAGGTGTAATAAGCTACAAACGAACGATGATAAAACTGAAGCCATGCTTGTTACCCCGCAAAGAATTTCTCGAGCCCTCCTGTTACCAGAATCAATTAATATCAGTGACTCCCCCATTAAATTTAGACAATCACTTAGAAATCTAGGTGTTACTTTTGATAACTCCCTCTCACTACACCAGCATGTCCTGAACACTTGCAGAGCAGCATACCTGGAGCTGAGACGCATCAGCACTATTTGCAACCTTCTCACAGTTGATGCCACAAACGCCATTGTGTGTTCATTAGTACTCTCTAGACTTGACTATTGTAATGCTTTTCTTTCTGGTCTGCCACTGTGTCTTCTGCAGAAACTTCAAAAGGTCCAAAACACTGCAGCAAGGATCATTCTTAGAGCACCAAGAACAGATCATACCACCCCACTTCTTCACAAACTCGACTGGCTACCTGTTTGCAGTAGAATCAAGCACAAAATCTCTTCTCTCTGTTATACTTCGTTGACTGCCTCTGGTCCGAAATACCTCTCCGATCTCGCTCACGTGTACACTCCTGCTAGAAGCTTGCGCTCATCATCGGACACTCGTAAACTTAATATTCCCAAGGTTAAAACTAAGTTATATGGACAACGTTCATTTGCATATCAGGGTCCAGCTACTTGCAATGAATTGCCTCTTGATCTCAGACACAAAGAGACCACGATCACATCCAAGAGTGCTTTAAAGACACATCTTTTCCATCAACAAGAATAAATTTGTCATTCAACTATTAGCCATTAGTGTTAGATTGAGACTGTATTGTAAATTCATGTTTCATGTTGTTTTTGTGTGTAATATTTCATTTGTCTTTGATATTGTTTGTGAGATAGTTTCATGTTTTTATATGTTGTCTGTATGCAAACTGTTTTTTTATGCCTGTATGTGTTAACGTTATGTTGTAAAGCGCTTAGAGCTTTTTAAAGGAATAAGCGTTCTATTAAGTCATCATTATTGTTATTATTATTATTATTAAACATGACACAAAAATAGTTTAATTTAAGACATTGTTATGGCCAACCGGACGCTTCAGCTGTTTGCACAAATAAAAATCAATTGTGGCAACAAATTCAATGGGACAAATGGAACATAAAATAAATTGAATTAAAAGAATAGTCAACTGAGCAGTCTACCTACACGTTATGCATGCATGCTAGAAAAAGACTTCTTTCAAAAGAGTTTATATCAGTCACGAGGATGGTCAGTGGCAGGTAGACAATGTTCTCGTTCATGTATAGGAACAAGTAAACCATGGATACAAATACATCTTGACATTGATACTCAGTTTTTCATACTTTATTCTTTTAGAAAAATCTTTAAAGAGCGAAGACCTTAAGAAAACAAAAATAGTTTGAAAAAAAAGAGTTTTACAAGAGAAAATGAAGGATATAATTAAAATGTAAAACATCTAGCACTTTTCAATTTACTGAGACAAAAAGCATATGTAGCGGCAAGGTGGAATTATTTCACTCAAAATGAAAGCAGAAAATGAATTGACGTTTTACCAAAGCTATTTGGTGGCGAATTTATTTCGATTACAACTCCAGAGAGTGAAATGACATAACATTCAGAAACGTCAGTAGTAAATAGCCACATGGGACGCGCAAAACCTTGATAAGGACACTAGTCTGTAGAAAATGTCCTTGCAGGGTAATAAACAAATTACTGGAAAAATGAAAAGAGCTAACATTCAAAAATATAAAGTTGATTCCAACTACACTTCAAGACTACTGAAAAATAAAAATATAAAATCAAAATACAAGCTGGGCTTTTAGATTTTAAAGACAAAAGGCATAATTAAAATCACATCAATGTTGATTGAGTCATGGGGACATTTAGACTTCTCTCATTTTTATCAAAAGAAGGTACATCAATCGTTTCAATGGTTACACATTCAACAATGTACTTTTATTTTAGAAGATTTTACCATGTCAAATTCAAGAGATTTTAAAAAAGCCTTCTGTAGCAAAGAATGTCACAACAATAGCCACAATAAGTTGATTAAGGAAACGTTTTTCCTACAAATGGATGAAATATATTCGAATACAAATTTTCGTTTCTAGATATACAGATTTTTAACATAATATGTTTGCATTAATTTGATTTGACATATAGTAGTAATTGAAATAAAACTAATCAAATTGATTGTAGAATCGTTCCAACGAAACGATTATTGGAGATGCAGTATGTTGTAAAATGTTACAAAGGCAACAGAGAAAAACTTAAAGATAAAATGGAAAAATGGAAATACCATGCGTAAGAGATATAACGGGTGTGTAAAATGAACAAGGTTACAATATAATTAAAGTGCACTAAGCGGGAAAAGTAAGCGAAGATTTACATGTACATTTGGAAAGTTTGTAAATCGAGATTCAATGTAGTTAGACAAGAAATGCCAGTTGTAGCTAATTGCTGAATTTACCTAATGGGCTTCAGGTATAGACATAGATACAATACTGCTATTATCGGTCCTAAAGAAACGACAGAGTCATGGCGTTCAGGTGCGCCTTCGGCACACCAGAATAACAATGCAACAACACTGAAGGACTTCAATCTTAAAGTTAAGGATCAAGTGTATGATTCCAAAATAACTGAGTTCAGAGTTTTAAAAATAAGAACAAGTACAGTACCCTACTCTGGTCCTGCAACTGAGTTTAATACAACAAATTGTTTACCTCACGTAAACCAAGTTAAAATAGCAAATGCATTTCGAGATATAACTATATACTATAATGAAATAAAATTTGTCACATACAACCCATCAAACAATTTTCATAATTATATTATAATATTTGATGGTGACGATTCACTGAACCCATGCAGAGCACAGTGTCATATGAATACCTGGCAGAACAGAATAAATGTTGTAATGTGGATAGCAAGATAGCAGTTGGGTATGATATTTTGTTTTGGTATTTAACATTTGATATACATGCGTATTCTGGGCTTAGTATAATCAGAATACAAATTTCACGTTTAATTCCAGATTATAAAATTACTGAGTGAATGTGCAATACCTTTAAATGGAGAGTATAACTGTAATCAAGCAACAATATCATAAATCTGAACAATTCAATTTTGATCGGCAACAGTTTTCACATCTCGCCACATTATGACTGGGGATATATTAAAGGAAAATACTTCATAATATTATTATTGGAAAGCATATAACGATTTATTTGAAGAAAAATAAAGGGCCATTAAGTGAGTAACAAATTCGTGGATTTGATTGGTGGTTCTAAAAGGTTAAACTACCATACACCTATCTGAATGAGATAATTGAGGATGATGAGCGAACATGATGGACATACTTTTTTCTACATGACAGCATCTGGGTCACATATGAAGGTTATATATGACGGCATTTCAGTGTTAAATCAAAGTAACAGCTCATATTTGATTTGTATTTTTTTCGGTGCACAGGAATAAAAATGAAAATATATTGCACACTCTATATCAAAAGTACCAGACATTGATAAAACAGACATTTGAGAAATTAATATTAGATCAACAAGGCTGCAACTCGAATGGAAAACATTATTGTAGGATTTCACAAACGTAAAAAGCTTCTAAACTGAAATTGGGCAATGCTGTTAATGTTGACAGTATCTTCTTTTTTACCGAGTGATATGGTTATGAAAATGGATAGTATCGGTGGATAAAAAACGGTTCTAAAATTACAAAGATAAACACTCGGATTAAACCTACCGTCACTTCCGATGTGACAAATAACGGTATTCCACAGTTTGATAAACAAACTATGTTAGCACGACAAACAGTTATAGAGTACAACACTTAAGACACAATGAGTATAAATTATGTAGAGAAGAAGGAATATGATGACGAAAGTACTCATGACAGATCTTCATACACGAGATGATAATAGAACGATATGATGACAAATTAAAGTTAGAAACATCAGAAGATAATATAGACCATGCAATAAACAAACAATCATTAACCGTGTTACTAATGGTTGCAGAACTTCTTAGTTTACTTTCTTAAATAGTTTGAGAATGCACCTGTAGTGATGAACTTTGCTAATTGTTGAATATGCCATCCACGTCTTTGATGCCGTATCTACATATCTGATTTTTAACAAATGCCAAGAACAAACCCACTAAAGACAAAGCAAGTAATATAATATATTCAGCAAGGAAATAAACAAACTGTCTAGTCGTTTTCAAAATCAAGCTTATTACACTGCCACTTAATTCCAATAAATTAATGCTACATTTTATTAAGCTCTTTTCAATTATGTGAATGAACAAATCATCTTTGTCTTATGATAACACAGGACCTCCTCCAACAAGGGTTATACTCTAAAGTTCGCCAATTTGCATGCAAAGTAATGAAACCGTGACGTCTTCCAAGTAATGTTGGTTATATTACTGCATATAAACTCATAACAAATTAACATACGAGTATCGTTTATAGTAACATTTTGGCCAAACTTACCCTTTCACTGTGCGCATATTCTATAAGCTCTATACAAATTTTGATATCTGCCTGCAACAAAATGTATAGGTAAATCTGCCAGTAGATATAGCGTGTATGATTGCCTAATTTAATGATTATCTATAAGATACAACTATTTTTCACACTCCAGTGGAGATGTGCGTGTTTGCTATAATTTTCTACAGGTTTCGAACGATTTAATTGATCATGCCATTCATGTAAATTTCAGCCCATAATCCTCAGGTTAGATTGAAATATAAACATATCAATAACACAAATATCTTTCTACTCCAATGAAAAGCCAAACCTGTATCTACTGAGCAGTTGATAACTATTAGCATCAAATAATATTTCATTGGGCATCTATAATCCGGCATATGCAACAGCTTACACCAACAGTTGGTACATCTAATATAATAATCTACACAAATATTATAACGGCGACAGTTAGCAAGAGCTCCCCCAATAAAAGAATATTTTCCAACAGATATATAAAATTTGCAAAATGTGTTGCTGAAATCTTTCGATTAATTTTCTTTTCTTATACCCCCAAATTAAAAAAATATTGAGAAGAATGGGATTGATAAGTGTACCAACCAACATATATGCCGTTTTGGTGATGGACAGCTGAGCAGTTTGATCAATTTTTTCACGGAAATGAAAGCTTTATTAGCTTGAAAAAAGGTCTTGCAACTGCTTTGTATCAATTTATTCTACCAGAAAATATAACGCCGCAAATAGTTGTAAAAGTTATAACTTTGATTCTGTATTAAAGCAAATCGACTTCTCATTTATTAAGCCCAAAAATATTCTTAAAGTCGATGATATTTATTTTATCCATATTAATCACAATACCCAATTTTTGGAAATAGCTCAAAATCGTTACGTTTTTGTTTTTATTCTGGCATAGTATCATAAAAAGCGCACGAATTATCCGTACGAGGTAATGCAATAATATCTTGTAATTCTTCATCAACAAAAATAAAGTTTCTACCTTTTTCATACATAAATGTTAATAAAACATGTTAAAACAAATAGAGAAGATAACTGAGCTCAGTATGCATCATCTCTCTACTACAAATTTACAATCAATATATTTACTCAGGTCGCTTCTAGAGACCTTGAGAGCTGGCTTGATACCTGGGTCGATATTTCTTATTTTAAAAAGCGTCTTACCACGAACGCTACTTGGCAATAGAAAGTACCATAGTCTTCTGTATTAGCTGAATCAAACGCCTTTTTTAAAATCAATACAAAGCCTTCTTCACCTCTTCGAAAGAGATATCAGGAGCAAGGAATGCAATCGTCGTCATCAATCTGTATTTCCTCTTTATCTTTTCAGAGATAAAGATGTAAACAGAGGAAAAAGAAAAGAATAATGAATTAGTTATATACAATTAACAGAGGTGTACACGAGAGGAGTCTCTTAGAAGCTCGGCTTCCCTACGAGGATTCTTATGTGGGGACACTATACTTATTAAAAAGTATAGTGCACTCTTGCGCTGTCCTCTAATACTTAAGTATTGTACACGCCATCATTATGTTACAGAAAACAATATTTTATATGTAATGTCAAAAAATAGTATGCATGAAGACATGATTATCAAGATTTATACGATCGCATGTCTTCTAAATCTTGATAATTTGAAAATCGATCTTGTTACTATGAAATGAATCCATGAATTACAGTTGCAGAGAACACTGAGGCAGACATTATGAAATTTCTTAGTATTTCGGGCACGTCTAAGCCGATACCGTTGGGAAATTCCTACCCAGGAGATGTTGAATAAATTCTTCATCTAATATATTATGAAGAAACACGCTAAGACGAATGTCAAAGTTATTTATAATATGTGTCCAAAATATGACTCGTTGACAGCAAGTAAATGCATGGATTATCACATCTGTGTAAGAATAACTGCAGTGTTTTACAAACTTGCATAATATTATTTGGAACAGTTATCAGAACATTTGCAAGGGATGTAATTAAATGTAACTCTCTTGTTGTTTTTGGAGTTTGCCATACAATTGAGTGTTTTATAGAAGTATGAACATTTTTGAATCTTTTGTAGGAAATGCCATTATGGCACAAGTTTGTAAAGCGCTCGTTTTCATATTTATGCATAGCATGTTTTACAATTTGTTTCCATTTGATTTTTTCTGGAAATATTTTGTCTCTAACAAAATTTTTTATAAATTCATAAATATTATATTTCTGCAAAATGCTACATATATTTTTCAGCCTGCTCTACATATTGTTTCGACAGTCGATTTTATAGATTCTTTATTCTTTATTCGACATAGCAACCTCCACAGCAGTCGCATTATATCTCATTTATCTTGCGTAGAGAATAATCCTTTTTACTGCAGGTGGAAATTCTCCACCTAGACACCTTGACTTTTTCGTGGTAATCAAATTGTTACATTTTCTGCTTATCTTCCCTGCTAATCAAACAGCTTATTTGTGTCCACCACTGGCATCTTAATTTCCTCAGGGAATGTTATTGGTTGTCTTTGTATAACGGTGGGTTGAAGTGAATAGTTAGTTTTTGTATCGTCAACGCGCGGAGGTCTACTGTTTCCGGGCAGTGAGCGTCCAGTATGGCAGATTGTGATAAAGCAAACAATCGTTTCCTATCAGATCATGAGTTAAGAACGCGTATGTTGACAGTAGTGATACAGCTGCAGTTTCTAAATAATAACGATTAATAATAAAATAATAATAAATGAAAAGCATAAATTCAATATATATATATATATATATATATATGTGTGTGTGTGTGTGTGTGTGTGTGTGTGTGTGTGTGTGTGTGTGTGTGTGTGTGTGTGTGTGTGTGTGTGTGTTAACACGTTGTCCGCCCAGCCTTCTGTTAACATTTGCTTGACCAGCCCATAACTTTGTAACAGCTCTAGAGATTTTCATGCACTCGGCCCATGTATATATCATGACTAGACGGTGTGTCATGTACCATAGACAGGCCCTCTGCCACGAGGTAAAATTCATGGCAAGGCAAGGGAAAATGTAATTATGTGATTTGGTAATTGTCTGGAAAATAACTTTTGAACTACTGTCGATATTTGAATGAAACTTTAACCAGTTATATATCATAACTTGAGAGTGTGTCATATACCATAGTCTTGACTTCAGTCTCAATTTTAAGGTCACAGCCAGGGAAAATATAAATCAGTGACCTTTATCCATGTATAGGTTGAACGTTTGAACCAGTGAAGATATTTTCTTGAAACTTTATCATGTTATATATCTGGACATGACTGTCTCACGTATTCTGTCATACCCTCAGCCCTCAAGGTTAAGGTCCAAAACAAGGGAATTTAGTGGCCTGTTTAATTATCCTGGCTGTCACTTTTTAACCACTTCAAATATTTTTATGAAATTTTACCTACCTCATACCTTACCATGCAGATGTTAGGTCTCTAGCTCAAAGGTCAAGGTCACTGGTAGGGAAAAGGGCACAAGATGGGCATATACTATGCTGTGTGGTACTCTTGTTACATAAAGCCTAAAAGTTGTTGAGTATGTGCATTCTATCTGCCTTTGTTGTGGAATTATCATCAACTTTGTGAGCCTAGTGAGCCATCTCATGCCCACTTGGGCCTCTTATTTTGCTTTTTTAACCCTTATACAAACCACTTCATTTTTTTAAAAGAAGTCAGCCACTGAATAATAGCCATTATTCAACAGATGCATCCTGTTCAAAATATTTCCTTTTTATACTTTTTCGTGTCAATTAGCGGGCGGTATATGGAATGTATTTTCTCCATCTCTGTGTGTCCATCTATCTCTCTTCCTTTTCCATGCTATGACTCCTATACTACTTCACTTATTAACATTAAACTTGCACTATGGGTTTACTTGGGATGAGCATGTGTTGTGCACCAAAAATGGATCACTGTGACATACTTTCCAGCATTTATTGATAAACAAATCAATAGTTAAAGTTGTGTCTGCGCTCTAATTACACTACTTTTTCATTATTGCCAACAGACTTGGACTAAAGGTGCATCTTAAAATGGATGTGTGTTGCTAACCAGAGTTAGATTGCTGTGACCTAATTTCCAGGTCATAATAAAATTGCTTAAAAATTGTGTTCGTCCTTCCTGTCTGGGTAAAAAAACCTATATAGTAAAACATATTTATATAAAACTTGCACTGGGTTTGCATCTTGGGATGAACATATGTTACATACAAAAACTGGATCACTGTACCCTACTTTCCATAATTTATTAACGATTTTTTACATTTTTTTATCGATGCTTTAATGCTAACACTTAACGTAAGGTGACCAAACTTTTGCTGAGTGTAACCAGTGGCAGCGGGCAAGGGTGGAAGGGAGCCAGACGAGGGGGGGGGGAGGGGGGCGCCGTCAGGAGCTTTTTTTATAGCTGCAACCGGGACGTAGATTGGAGGGGGAGGGTTTGGAGCTTGGCAACTCACATAAAAACTGTTCTCTGTTGCAAAGTAGGGGATCTACTAAAGAACATTGCCCCCGGGCGCCTCAAACCATCGCGCCGCCAGTGAGTGCAACTTAGGCTGGGATGGGCATGTTTCAAACAAAATTGGGTCACGATAATGTAATGTTCACGATTTGATTCAAAATTTGCTATAAAAAATGTGTCCATCCTCCTTGTTCGAGCTGCATATTTTAGACCACTACATCTATTGATATTAAATTTACCTTATTGTGCATCTTGGGACGGAATGTATATGTGTTGCTCACCAACACTGGGTCGCTATGACCTACTTTTTGGTACAAAAAAAGTTGTGACAATTATTTCTTAGCTCTAATTTCAATATTTCTTCAGCAATTACTATAAAATAACACACTAAGAATGCATTTTATAAATGAAGCATTTTACACATTTCCAGGATTCTGAACACTACTTAAATACGGTGTTTGTGTTCATATTATAACACCTTTTAGCTTAACAATTACACTAAGAATGCATCTTAGAATTACAACATTTCACCTTAAAATTGGATCGCTATCTTTTGTGAGATTTTGTACAATACATAAAAATGGTGTCTGTGTTTAAATTATACCACCTTTTAATCTATAACCACCAAACGTATATGCCAGGAGCATATGGGAAATTAGCTATGTTACATATCAAAACAGGGTTGTTGTGACCTACATTCTATAGTAAGTTGGCCACACTCAAAGATACTGATTGGTGTCACAGAAGTTGGGGTTATCTTGTGAGCTCCTGCTCATTTACAACTCTAGTTCGCTAGTTAAACTCTAATTTTTACGACTAAGACATGAAGATAGCCGGGGAGGAGGGGTGGTTGGGTGGGTAGTAGGTGCAGTTGAACCTGTACAGTTTCACCAAATTCAATTTTTTTAAAGATCAAATAAAATCTGAACAACACAACTAACTGGCACAACTAATGAGTCTAAACTGTCTCTTGTTCTTTGTTAACACAAATCCCTTCAGATTGTATTGTATTTAGTAGGGGTGAAACGATACACCTCTGCCGGCTGTCGATGCGATTCACGATACATAGCCTACGATACTATACATTACCGATACACATATCAACTTGATGGTCTTTTCATCTTTAGAAGATCTATCAGTGATAGAGTGGTGCGGCGCAATTTGATATGTGTTGACATATTGGTTGTATTTCCAGTATGCAAATTACAGACAGATATAAACTTATCATTTGTTCATCTGCCATTCGCATCCCTGACAAGATATAATTAAAAAAAAAATATTTCCAAACAGACTAGCTGTTAGTTGCCAGTGATTCTAATTCAACCTTTTAGGCCATTTCGGGGTGCTCCATTTGATCAGATGCAGGACTTATCTTGGTCACTATGCCCTTTGTTTTGCATTGCATGAATGCTTTAAAAACATCTTATTACCAATTTCATGTCTTCACGTAAATTTGGAAGACATTATGGTGCTATCTTCTGTAAACATCAAATTCAGAAGAAATAGTGCAATATCCTCGTGCAAGTAAAATCTTAACTAGAACAAGTCCTAATGTGGGAGTGGAGATGACTACCCACCAGATCCTTTGCGCTGTACTTCCTGCATATTCAAAACAACTGCCGCAGGCACTCATTTCTGAAAAAGGAAATTATTGACAACACCCACTTTCCCTCTGCAAATTAGCAAGGTGGCTATAACTCCTGCAGTTTGTAATCTACCCTCTTGCTGAGTCTGTGCTAAAAACATTTCATCCCATCGGCATGTTCAGTCGCTGATTACATATATCGGTGTAAAAAGGAAACATTCAAAACGTGTTCCCCATGTACAATTTAAGTACTTTACAGATCATTTAATAGCCACTTTTACACGAAGTTTCTCTGTTGCTTTGTATCTGTTTGGATTGAGCTTGGATGCCAATACTTCCGGTGTGAACAAGCTACAGTAAGTTCTGATTGGTGGTTTTTGTTGTACCCTTCACTTGAGCAAACAATAACCACCAATCAGAATCCAATGTAACATATTTCACTGTGTAACACACCGGAAACCTTTCCTTCATTTGATCTAAGTAGACAAGATGCAAAGCGACAGATAAACTTTGCGTCAAAGTTATTATTAAATGATCAGTAAAGTACTTAAATCATACATGGGGGACAAATCTGGAAAATCTTCTTTAGGTTGATATATGTTATCTGTGGCTGAACATGTTGACGGGATAAAATAATTAGCATGGAATAGGCAAGGGCCAGGGCAGATTTCGAAACACGTGAGTTAGTCACCTTGTGTTAATTTGTAGAAGGTGGATGGGTATTGTCAACAGTTTTTCTTTTTTACTAACATAAATGTGTGCATGTGCCTACTACGGCTGTCTCAGATGAATTCTCAATTTAAAGAATAAAAAGGCAAATGACTAATAGTTATTCACGACTGCTGAAGATTAAAGTAACTTGTATAGGGTAAGTATCGTTTTGTATCCTGTTATTCCTTTCTTCCTTTTTTTTGAGACAGAGAGAGTTTGAGAGGACCCCCATGATCCTAATAACCCGGAGTGCTATGGTTTCGTGGTTATATGGTTTCCACATAAATCCGTCTCTTCCAGATAGCGGTCTCTGTCATTTTCGTAATAGCCCATGAGGCTTTCGTGGGTCATAAAATAAGCGATCGGCCAATAAGTAAATAAAGACAATTACCTTGAAGATATTATATATGTCTCATTGTTGTTCCTTGCTCTTTATTAAAACGCATTTAATTTCCACTTTGCATCAGATGATTGCTGGAAACGATCGATAGACAGACGCCATGTAGATTCCATTTTATGCAAAGGGAGTTACTCTGATATTGCGGTAATACCGAACAAATATATGTTCGGTGGCATATACGGGTCAAAAGGTTGGGAACTTGATGTATATATGGTGCACAAAGTATTATCTACTTGAAATGCGTCTGGAAGGCGAGGAAATATGTTAAATTAAACAAACCAAAAGCAAACTTATGTATTTACAGTATAGTGTTTAAATTAACACATTTACAAGTATTTCTTTAAATAGTGAGGATGCTTAGAAACATTGCCTGTCCTCAAACCTGTAACATTAGAACAATATGTAAGAGGAGTCCAGTGTGGGCAGAAGTCACAGTTTTCCATTGTTACAAAAATAACTGGCTCACATCCCCTTATTCCCTCTGGCTGCCAGTCATGACAAACAACATTTTTAATCATCACTAACATCGTCAGAAAACTCACTTTCTTCTAATTTTAAATTAAAGGGTGCTCATTTTGTGTTGCTGTATTAAGTACGAGGAATAGGTTCTTTGGAATTTTAAAACTTTCACCACATTTGGAACACCATGGGAACGATACAGATGGACGAGAATGCCATTTGGTATAGCACCAGCGCCAGAAGAATTTCAGAGGAGAATTGATGAAGCCTTGAAAGGGATTCAAGGTGTGAAAGCAATTCATGATGATATTCTAATTTGGGGAAGTGGTGAAGATGATGCTAAGGCCACAGAGGATCGCGACAGAAAGCTTCGAGAACTTTTTGAGAGATGTCGCAAAAAGAATGTTAAATTGAACAAAGATAAGATGAAATTGAGGCAGAAGGATGTCACATTCATGGGACATGTGATCTCCGCAGAAGGGTTGAAAGCTGACAGTGCTAAGGTAGAGGCAATCAGAGAAATGATTACACCGACGGATAAGCAGGGAGTCCAGCGATTGTTAGGTATGGTGAACTATGTGCAGAAGTTTGTTCCAAGGCTATCAGAGGTGACAGAGACATTCAGACAGTTGATCAAGAAGGACGTTGAGTTTTATTGGGATCATATTCATGACAAATGCCTTCATGAAATTAGAGAGATATTGACATCAGTACCAGTGCTAAGGTACTTTGACCATGAGACGGACACTATTCTTCAATGTGATGCATCAGAATCAGGGCTAGGGGCTTGCTTGCTGCAAGAGGGGCACCCAGTTGCCTATGCCTCACGTGCACTCACAGGGACCGAGGTAAAGTATGCACAAATCGAGAAAGAGCTACTAGCAATAGTTTTTGGAATGGAAAGGTGTTTGAGAACTACGTCTACGGAGACGAATAGTCATAGAAAGTGACCACAAACCACTTGATATAATCTGCAGAAATTTGACTTCATTGTAGTCTACAAGCAGGATACACAGATGTACATGGCTGATACATTGAGTCGTGCATATTTGCCCTGCACCAAGAAGGTTTGGTATAGCGATAGTGTTTGAGGTTGATACCCGCTCATTCACAGAGAAAGCAATAGAAAGTGTGACCATGGTTGAGTATCTACCAGTTTCTATGGAACGCATCAATGAGATTCAGAGAGAAACTGAAAAAGATTTTCAGTTACGACAGTTGAAAAAATTCATTCAGAGAGGATGGCCAGAAGAAAAAAAAGGTACTGCCACAAGAACTACAGCATTACTTTCCTTTCCGAGAGGTTCTGACATTACAGAATGGCTTGATTTTCAAAAGTGACCGTGTAGTGATCCCGGCTACACTGAAAGGTTCGATAATGGAAAGGCTGCACTCCAGTCATATAGGAATACAAGGCTGTCTGCGAAGAGCCAGAGAAACTATATATTGGCCAAACCTGAATCGCAAAATAGAAAACTATATTGCAAAGTGTGAAACGTGCAATGCATATTCTTCTCAGCAGCAGTAGGAGCCACTTATAAGTCACGATGTGCCTACAAGGCCATGGGAGAAGACAGGTGTAGACCTATGAGATTTTGACAATAAAGCATATCTGGTCACAGTAGACTATTATTCCAATTTTGTTGAAGTTGATAGCACTTTTGAGTTCAAACGCAAGATTTAGCTCACCAGGATATCCTCAATCAAATGGAAGAGTGGAGAACGCGGTGAAAACAGTGAAGAGATTAATGAGGAAAGCAGTACAGTCTAGATTAGATCCCTACCTCACGCTACTGGATTTCCGGAACACACCAACGGAAGGATTGCATTCGTCACCTGCACAACGCATGTTCAATAGGCGTACAAGAACATTACTGCCAATGTCAAAAAAGACTCTTAATGCCAACGTCACAGTCACAGGACAGTACCAGATTTAAGTTGTTGGTAAACAAAAAGAAATAGGAAAAATACTACAATAGGAGTGCAAAGGAATTACAACCATTATACACTGGAGATGTTATTAGGGTTAAAATCAGTTACAAACATAGTACATGGCGCAAGGCATATGTAGAGGGGAAAGTTGACATTCGCTCTTACAAGATTCGGACAGAAGATGGTGGTGTGTATCGCAGGAACAGAAAGCATCTGCGAGCTACAAATGAACATTTCATAGACCTTGATATTCAGGACATACACCCAACACCCGAGGAATCGCGAACACCAGATAGACTCTTGCCGTCTGAAACACGCAAAACAGAAACAGAAATTCATGTACCACAAGAAATTGAAAACACCAATAGTGGTGCAAAGATTACATCTCGGAGCAAGACCAGACCAAAGATGAGTGGACAACAACCGTTGAATAATAATGGTGGATCTCCAGACAACTATCAGACATCTAGAGGGAGACGTGTTAAGAAACCTGTGTATTTGAAAGACTATATCATCTAAATATGAATGTATGTTAATTCCTAGGACAGTGATGCAGAGTTAAAATAAGTGTAGATAAAAAAATTGATTTAAGACAGACAGAACTTTAAATAAGTCATTCTAGTAAATCATTTCCTAGTGATACCTAGTCAAGCTGGTCTATCGGGGTACAACGGGAATTGAATATGGTGGGGCCTATCGGGGTACCAACAGGAATGGAACAGGAAAACATACACACACACACACACACACACACACACACACACACACACAGATGGCAATAATAATAATGAAAATTAATCTTTTCTTGTTAAATGGTTGGCCCTGAAAAGGGCCGTTGGAGTTTTTGTTAACTAAGTTAACAGAGAAGACATCTCCTGGAGGGTCTTCTTTTCCTTAGACTGCGTCTGACTTCCGGACCGTAGATGAGCACCCGCTTCAAACATCCTTGACGTTCCACATAAATCCGTCTCTTCCAGATAGCTGTCTCTGTCATTTTCGTAATAGCCCATGAGGCTTTAACATACATCGGGAATTCTGGGTCGAACAGCATTCCCGAGATGATGGTAGATGACTCTACGCTAGTCCACATATTTTTCTTTTTCTTCTTCTGGAGTGGTCTTGGAGAAAACCGGTGAAGCTCTACGCGACAAGCGGTGGTATATATTCCCTAAGAGCGGATCTAAACGGATTGAAATTAACTACCAATCCAAGCGCGCGTTACAAGTGGGTAGGTTTTTCTTCCAATGGGAAGAGAGCGAGGGTGTGACGTCATTTTGAGTATAAAGGCATCACAGCGTTCGTAGGGTTTTTACTTTGGACAGCCTAAGTATGACGGAGACAACGAAGACCACTATGTATTGGAGTGAGCCTACAACGACGACAGCAACGAATGCCGGTTGAACTTCCAACCGGAAGATTTTAATTTAGATTTTGGGGATTTTTTGTCTTCTCAAGAATTTGTACCTGAAACTACCACGACTGCTGCTATACCACCAGCCTCTTTACCTGTCATGGACGATTTCAAAAAGAGGCAAAAAGAAGAACTGGAAAAATTTGTACAGCGTCAGAGAGAAGCCGAAGAAGTTTTTCTTCAACAAGAAGAGGAAAGAAGAAAACAAGAAGAAGAAATAAGAAAGTCAGAAGAGGAGAAGTATGAAGGACAGAAGGAAGGGAGCGAGGAAAACAAAACGGTGATTCTACTACAAGACATTTTAGCGGAGTTAAAACATCTGAGAAACCTGTATCAGATATCTTTAACTCAACCTAAGAGAAAGAGACCATCACGGGCTAAACATTCGAAGCCCATCACAACTACTAGTGAGATGCTACCACCGCTACCACCACCACCACCACCACCATTCACTACTACTACTACTACTACCACCAAAGCAGCAGCAGCAGGAGGAATAGGAGTTGGTCGTGGAAAGGGATTGAGACAGTTGAAACTGATCATGTCCAGTCCATATGTTTGTTTAACAAACAAAACAGCCCAACGGTCCTTTTCAGGGCCACCCCTTTTGCCAAGAAAAGATAATAATTCAATTTGCCAAAAAATCAAGTAAAACTTTAAAATCCCTATTCCTTAGTTTGTGTAAGAGTGAGTGCGTGCGTGCGTGCATCCATACTCTAAAAAAAATTAAAGACACTTACTTTTTTTCCATTCTGGTCTATTCTCTTTTTTTAACAAAAAATCACAATCAACATAACACCACACTCAAAAAAGTTCATCGTTCACTCTCTGTCTCTCTTGTTCTTCTTGAATTTCTTCACAGGGATCAAGATTTCTTTTTCTTCTTCAACGTCTTTCAGTCGTCTAGCTTTCTTGCTTTTCTTGCTTTTCTTGACGACGGGGATAGGTTCTTCTTCTTCTTCTGGGGCTGAAGAACCTTCGGCTTCCTCCCTCTCTGGAAGGTTTTCTTGTTTCTGAGGACACTCTGAAGACCAATGTCCTTTTTCTTGACAATGATAACAGGTATCTTTCGTTTTGTCTCTCTGTTCGTTTCTTTGTTGACGTTGTGGACATTCTGGAGCCCAATGTCCTTTCTCTTGACAGATATAGCAAGTATCTTCACTTTTATCTCTCTGTCGTTTTCTTTGAGGACATAATGAAGCCCAATGTCCTTTCTCTTGGCAGATATAGCAAGTATCTTGAGTTGTATCTCTCATTCCTTTTCTTTGAGGACATAATGAAGCCCAATGTCCTTTCTTGTGGCAGATATAGCAAGTATCTTGACTTTTGTCTCGAGCGCAGATGTTTCGATTTATCCTGTCGTCTATAGCCCGATAGTATTTGACAGAGTCATAAATTGGAAAACCCCTTCTTGACTCTTCCATCTTCACAGTTTGAAAGTGGAATCACCAATGCTGATTCTGTGTGTAAGAAGGGTTCTCCATATATAGTCTCCCTGTGTGAAACTGAATCAGATTCAAATCAGACTTCAAGATGAAAAGATCACGCCAAATCCATGAGAAAACAGAAGAAGAAACGAAGAGACGGCGACGAAGACTTTCCGTACCGCCGGAAACACCGCTAGCTGAACTGCTAGCTCAAGTTCATGCTAGCGATTTCGAAGAAGAGATGAGTGAGTCTGAAACCACACCACCTTCTACCCAACCCCAAAAAACCACTACCAACCCTGACCAAGAAAGTCCTACCGTGGCTTCCGAAAATTACTATCACATTCTAGAGACGCAAAAAATAACCTCTAGAAAATTTAGAACTACGGCTTACACTCACACCGTCCACTTTAAAGACTTCAAGTTTGAAGTGCCTCCAGAGAAAGCTGCCTGGTTCATTACCGATTTGTGGGGTTCTGTGTTACAGAACTTGAAACGACAATGCGAAGCCAAAAAGGACGATCGATTAAGACTGTCCATCCATCACGACAGTTTGAAGAGTCCTGTCTGGATCGAGTTCAGCACCCCGGCAGAATTAACACCAGCCAAAGTCATGACCAAAATAGAACACGTTCAACAATCCAACGAAGAGTTTACCATCACCGATGGAAAGGCTACACTTCACATGACTCACGTCTCCCCTCCTCGAGGGAGCGGACGAAGTAGGAAAGCGTTGCTGGTGGACGACCTTCGGAGTACCAAACAGAGTGTCGTCCAAATCGACAATTCTCAAGACCAGATATGTTTGGCTCGGGCCATCGTGGTGGGGCGAACGTATGCCGACAAGAACGAGACCGCAGAATGGAAAAGAGCCTGGAATAACATTCGACGATCAGACAGAGCCAAACAGCAAAACGAAGCAGAACTCCTGTTACGACAAGCAGGCATCCCCAAAGACACTGTGTGTGGCATTTCTCAAATGCAACAACTTCAAGACGTCTTGGCTCCTGGCTACATCTTGAAAGTACACCCTCAAGTAGTGCGCGGAGATCTGCTGTTTCGAGGACCCGATTTTCCCGAAGGAAAATACATTCACTTCTATCACCATCGAGAACATTTCGATGCCATCACCAGTATCACAGGATTTCTAGGATACTCTTACTACTGCGAGAAATGCGAGCAAGGATTTAACAGTCGAGAACGACACATTCATTGCGGAGCGAGATGTCGGGGCTGTTTAGCTGCCAAGCCATGCCTTCCTGAACACACGTCCATTGTGAGACGTGTCGACGAACCTTTGTCAGCTCCTCTTGCTACGAACAGCATCGCAGGACACAAGGGTAGCAACAAAAATGTGCTTGCGACTTAATGAAATTGTGCTCCACGTGTGGGCACCTGATTCGAACCAACGACCCCAAGAGACACGTTTGTGCTGGAAAGAAAAGATGTCGCTTTTGCAAGCAGATGGTGGATTATGATCATCAATGTTTCATGCAAAAGTACGACAATACACTGAAGAAAGAATTAAAGAGGGATCAAAACAAGAACCAAGTGGATTTCATCTTTTTTTATTTTGAATGCATGCAAGAAATAGGCATTCACATTCCCAATTTCTGCGTCGCTCATCGGGCTTGTGAGAAGTGCATCCAACAACCTATTCACGTTCACTGTCCTCATTGTAGTAGGATTCCAGGAGAACGTGCAAAAATCTTTCGTAGTCCTAACACTCTGTCCGAGTTTGCTGAATGGATTTTAGACCCTACCGACAACACTTGAAGCGAAGAGGACATTCAACGTTACGGAGACTGTCATCGCTATGCGACCGTCATGGCTCACAATTTCTCGGGATACGATGGACAGTTTTTGTTAAAATATTATTCGCAACAAGGTACCGAATGTCCCCAAGTCACCATGAACGGAGCCAAACTCATCTACATGAAAGTGGGACAAGTCAAATTCAAAAATTCCATGAGTTATTTAGCCATCCCTTTGAGTCGAATGCCTAAAACATTTGGCATGACAGAAATGGCCAAAGGATATTTTCCCCACTTCTTCAATACGGACGCCAATCAACACGCCGTACTACCGCATTTTCCTGACGTTGACTATTACGACCCCGACGGAATGCACCCCGAACACCGAGAAGCCTTTCACGCTTGGCACCACGCTCACCAGTCAGAACCGTTTGACTTCCAAGAAGAAATGCTAAAGTACTGCCGATCCGATGTGGACATTTTACGCCGTTGCTGTGGAAAGTTTCGACAGTTATTTCTAGATCACGAAGTCACCGATCCTTTGAAGGAAGCGTGCACCCTACCCAAAGCCTGTGGCTTAGTGTACACCAAAAACTTAATGCCCGAGAACGAACTAGCCATCATAGACTCGAACACGTCTCTCTTCGCCAGTCGTCAATACTCGGCCAAAGCTTTGCGTTGGCTCCATTACTTGAGCCAAAAGGAAGACAAATGGATACAACATGCCAGAAACGGAGGGGGGGGGGGAAGAAAATAGGCAGTTTTTCCGTGGATGGTTGGGACTTAGAAAACCCGCACACGGTGTACGAATTTCAGGGCTGCTTGTTTCGCGGATGCCCTACCTGTTTTCCTCAACGAGACCTGAAATGTCCTTTTTCAGATTACACCATGGAAGAGTTGTACGAACACACTTACCAACGCCGGTTAAAGTTAGAAAGTCAAGGATACCAAGTGGTAGAAATGTGGGAGCACGAGTACGATCGACGTTTGAAAACCGATCCTGAATTTAGGAGCATAGCCGAAAGTTACGACGTGACCGACATCGAACCTTTGGATCCACGCCACAGTTTGTTTGGAGGACGAACCAATGCCACACGTTTGCTGTACGACGTAGACGAATCAAGAGGAGAAGAAATCAAATACATCGACGTGTGTTCGTTGTATCCTTGGGTGTGCAAATATGCTCGATTTCCTACCGGACACCCTGAACTCTTGACAGAACACATCGACGTGGAACACATTCGTCAATACGAAGGATTGATCAAATGCAAAGTCTTAACCCCGACAAACTTGTACCATCCTATCTTATCTCATAATTGCCAAGGAAAACTGATGTTTCCTTTATGCCGTACGTGTGCCGAAACATGCAACCAAGATCAACCCTGTCACCACACGGAGGAAGAACGCGCTTTGACAGGAACGTGGGTCAGCGCCGAATTGTTTCGGGCTCTGGATCGAGGATACCGTTTGTTGAAAGTGTACGAGACCTGGAACTTTCCTACCACAGCACAATACCAAAAGGACGACTCATTCCATCCAGGCATTTTCTCGGGGTACGTCAACCAATTTCTCAAACTCAAACAAGAAGCCAGCGGCTATCCCTCGTGGTGTCAGACTCCCGTAGACCAAGTCCGATTCAAAGAAGAGTACCGTGACATCGAAGGGATCACTATGGAAGACGTAGAAAAGAACGAAGGAAGAAGATCGTTTGCCAAAGTTATGTTGAATTGCTTGTGGGGAAAAATGGCACAACGTCCGATCTTGCCCAAGACGGAATACTTGACCGATCCTAGTGACTACTTTAAACTAGTGGACGACAAAAGTGGACTGATGAAAGACGTAGAAATCGTCCGTGATGATTTGATCTTAGTCAATTTCAAAGAAGAATGCAAGTTTGTACGCCCCGACGACTTTAGCAACGTGGTCATTGCAGCCTAAATGACAGCTCATGCTCGCTTGAATTTGTACGATGAAACTTTAGAAGTGTTGGGAGATCGTGTCCTGTACTTTGACACCAACAGCTTTATGTACATCCATCGTCCTGGTTGCCCACACCCTACCATCCAAGGAGATCGTTTAGGAGCCTGGACGGACGAGCAATCTCAAGACACCATTCTGAGTTTTGCCAGCGGTGGCCCTAAAAATTACGGGTACCGATACCGAGACCAACAAGGCCAACTTCACACCAAATGCAAAGTCAAAGGATTAACCCTGTACTATCGAACCAGTCGAGTGGTCAATTTTGATGTTTTGAAAAATGCTTTGCTGTCTGGACAAGTGAAAGACATTCGAGTGCAAACGTTAGAACCTCGCAAGATCGTACGGTTACCTAATCACCAAATCGTCAGTCGTCCTTTACAAAAGTTTATAAAAATGGTGTACCAGAAACGAGTGAGACTTCCAGACCACACCACTTTGCCTTACGGACACGCGGATCTTCAGTATAAAAAAGGGACCACTTGAACAGAAAGACACCAAGATTGACGATGACTTCAACACCGTGTGATGAACCCACTACAGACCTCAAGTTGAAAAAATACAAACTTCCCGTGGTCTTGCCTGACTATTGTGATGGTGCCAGTCGATTGAACACGTTCAAAAAATGGCCTAAACATTGGAATAATGGATTACCCACTTCCAACTCTTTAGCCAGAGCAGGATTTGTCTACTTTGGACAGGAAAGCGAAGTGCAGTGTTTCAGTTGTGGTGCAACCATTCGCATGGACTATAAAGATTCAGCTATTCTGGAACATGTCAAATGGTCTCCAAACTGTGCTTACCTTTCTTTGGTGTTTCCACAATGCAAAACAGTACCGTTCTTCAGTATAAAAAGGGGACCAATTTCAAGCCTAACCATTCAGCAAGAAGAAAAAAGATGAAGAAGATGATGAATACTATGGCCACCCACCCACCGAGTGAGAAATCTACTGTAAACTCCAAGTGCGATCACGAACTGGAGTGAGATGCGGTGCCATGCGACGAGACGGATTCCGTGCGCTTTGACATCAGCGATGCAGCACGACCTTACTGTCCCTCTAGCGATGCAGGACGCCCTTTCTTCTTTATTGGGAATGCTAAACGTATCCCTACTTGTGAATGTCATCCCTACATATGTAAAGAATTGACGATACCTGTGGTTTTGCCTGGTTATTCCAAGTTTCAAAAGCTACTCCAGACGTTCCAAGAGAGATGGCCTAAATATCTACAAGGACCTACTCCCAATGCTTTAGCCAGATCTGGATTTATCTACTAGTTGCGGTGTGAGACTTCACGAATGGGAGTATAAAGACTCGACTTACTTGGAACATGCTAGATGGTCTCCGCACTGTCAGTACTTGCCTTTAGTTGGTGAAGAGTACGCGTACGATGAGCCGGATGCCAGTTCCAAGAAGTAACATGTCGGATGTACTTTACGAGAACGCATTTACCAAGAATTGGTTCAGATTCAAGTGAAACGCAAAGAACAGTTGCATCCTTTACGGCACAGACAATTTAATCATTGGTATCTGAATGCTATAAGAATACTGATTAGTGCTAAGTTGTTCAAATGGTCAGATATAGATCGAATAGGAAATTGGGCTTGTAAGAGATTGGATGGCACCACCTACAATGTGGGAGTGATACATATAATTCGATGGAACGAAGTGGAGGAAACAAAAGTGACCAACTTACATGAATACCAAAAACGTTTACAAGACGTGTCACCTCAAGACGAAGCGCCTTTACGTCTGAGGTGTTGTAAGGTCATCACTGAACATCTTGGATATCCTTTACCCACCGATTCCATTTGGCTAACGTGTGAGTATTTTGTCACAAAGAAGCCAAGTTTAGAAGAGCACATACGTGGCTCGCCTTTGAAGCTGCGAGAACGCATTTACAGAGAGTTGGTCCAGATACAAGTGAAACGCAAACTCAAATTCATTACTCGATTTTCAAACTATCGCGACTTCCACCGTATAAGAAGTCTGATTCTGGGGAGAAACTATCACAGGTATTGTGAAGAAACAAAAGAGAGTCACTTCTTTCCACGTCGGATACTTTAAAAGAACACATTCGTGGTTTGCCTTTGGAGCTGCGAGAACGTATTTACAGAGAGTTTGTCAAGATACAAGTGAAACGCAAACTCAAAGTCATTTCTTGATTTTTAAACCATTGCTACTTCCAAAGTATAAGAAGACTGATTATGGGGAGAAACTATCGTAGGCACCTTGGAGTAGACTTTCACAAAAGATACCAACCTTGGGAACCTGGATATAAAAACCTACCATGATAGGACTGTGGTCTACACTTGTGAAACGGATTCCGTGGAAGGAAGTCAACGATCGTGTTCAGACCTTACAGGAATTTTAAACACTTGAAACAAGAACTGTTTTCATTGAATTTTGCACGCTATGCCGTGTGTGTCTTGGTGACTGCCTTTCTTGTATTTCGTTTTCCAGGACATTCGTTGTGGACTATTTTGGAGGAACAGTGCTGTTGGCGGACTAACCAAAAAAACATGACCATTCATGCTTTATCGGCACACGAAAGACAAATTGTACTCAAAGTATTGAGACTCGTGATGAACACGAGTTGTGTACCTCCGTGTGAAGAAGACATTAGTCAAACTTTATCTACCCTTCATACGTTTCAAGAAGTGTGCATTGCTAGTTGGTTACACCAACAACTTTACGATTGGAAAGATGTACGTGACTGGAAAAGTATTGGTTTCGATGCTGGGCTACAAGAAGTGGCACAGTTTGCCAAAGACCTGGCACGTCACTAATTTTCCAAGACCCAAAGTGAACCACTTGAAATCCAAGTTCAACCTGACACTCGTACCTCAAAGAGAAAAAGAAGACCACACCGTCGTCGAAATACAAACACCTGAGGAACAAAGAGCCTTTACGTCAGAGACATTTCATTCTTTCACCACCACAGAGACCAGAATACCACCAGTGCGTGTGCACTCCATTCGTAGGACACACTTTCATCCAGAATGTTCTACATTGACTTGTTTATACAGAACTTTGATTATTTTAGTGGTAGCCTTAATATTGTACCTCACCATTTTTGCTGTATGCGTTCTTGTACTTCATGACTTGCAAAATATGTTTTTGTTTTGTTGCGTTGACATATTTTGAAAAAAAAAATTAAAAAAATAAACGTGTATGAATCTATAAAACGTCTTGTGTCTTTTGTCTTCTTCTCAAAATTATTCCTACCTCAGTCATGGCTACATCTTCCTCTGCTGCCTCTTCTTCATCTGTGGTCAAAGTGATCGACGAAAAGTTAGATCGTCCAAGTTGGGAAGCTTTGTATCTGCGCCATCCTTTTAACATGTTGATTGCTGGACCGAGTGGTTCAGGCAAAACCGAATTTGTCAAACATTTGATCGAACACAAATCTCATCTGTTCGATCGTCCTCCTCAACGCATCGTGTGGTGTTACAAAGAGTGGCTATTGTCTTACACATTACTTCGTGAAAGTCAAGGAGAGGCCATTTCGTTTGTGGAAGGCATTCCTTGCGAAGACGATGGGATCGTGTCTGACGTGAGTCAAACACATCTGGTCATCTTCGACGACATGTTAGGAGAAGACGAAGAAGAAATTAAACTTTGGTTTACACGAAAAGGCCATCATCGGAATGCCAGCATCATTTACATTACTCAAAATTTATTTCAACAAATTAAAGCCCATCGTACCATCAGTCTCAACGCTCATTACGTGGTCTTGTTTAAAAGCCCCAGAGACAAATCTCAAGTGCAAGTGTTAACAAAACAGTTAGGCACTCCTTGGCTGAATTATGCGTACGACGATGCCACTCAAACACCTCATGCGTATTTACTCATCGACTTAAAACCTACCACTCACGACTATTTGAGATTTCGTACCCAATTGTTTCACCATTGGTGTCAAGAAGGAGGTCCCGTCATTTACACGTCCCCTTCGGCCACTCTCTGAAAAGAAAAAACTATAAAAACATCCACCACGTCATTTCTTTCTCACAGTCTTCGAGATGACTTCCTTTCAAGCTCATCCTTCTGCCAAATTGATTCGCGCCTTGTATGGCATCAGTCGCGAAAAAAAATGCACAAGTCCGTGCCAGTTTGTTAGAAGCTAGTCTCAAAGAAGTGTTACGATGGTTTACTTTGACGGCACGTCAATTACTGCAAGGCATCATTCACATCCCTCATCAAAATCAACGTTTTTTTCAAAAACATAAAGGGGCGTTGTCACAACTAGCCGATCCTAGAATCGATCCACGCACTAAAAAACAAATCATTTTAACCCCTGGAGGTAGCGGTTCTTTAGGAGGGGTCATGATTCGTGAACTTTTGAAATGGGATCCTAATGCCCAAACCAAAAAACCCAAAACCCAAAAGAAAACCCGCAAGAAGAAGAAAAGCCCTAAAAAGAAAGCCCCCAATAAAAAGAAAAGCCGTGCCAAGAAAACACCCACCACTACGACCCGCAAGAGAGGTACTGCTGCGAGGACGCAAACGTACACCCGCAAGCCACGACAGGTAGCAGTGACGAGGTCTCCTTCTCCTCCTGCGTCCACATCGTCTTCACCTCCCTTCGTCATGATGCCTGCCAAACCGGACTTAAGATCCGTGTTTCCTAATTTGATGCAAAAATGGAAACCCATTTCGAAAGTCACCTCTTCGGGACCCTCGACTTCCCCTGATCTGGCCACGGTAGCGGCTACTAAAAAAGTACCTTCCCCTAAAACCAAACTCCAAGAAAGAACCGTCGTGTTACAAAGTTTACTGGATTTATCCAAAGAAGAACTGAGACGATTTAGTCCGTTGAAAACACCTCAACCTCGAGTGATGCCTGTCGTGAAGATGGTACGTCGTGCAGACAATCAGTGGAGAAGTGTTCCAGTATAAAATAGAAGTATGACCTGCCAGAGACCTCAGACTTACTCCTGACATCCAAGATGACCCCCAAACATGCACACCACCACCAAAAGACGAAAAGCAAAACCAAAAAAGGACTTCCACCTCATCTGGCTAAACATTGGGACGTCATGTCTGTCCTGACCAAATCCAGTCCTCCCATGCGAAAACAACTCATTCAAACAGCCCCTAAAGAAATCATCGATACCGTGTGCGAATGTTGTTTGAACGTCTTGAAAGGAACGGTACCTTTGTCCAAGATACAGAAACAGAAATTAGGGAAACATCGGAACGTTCTTCGCCAAATGGTCAAAACAAAATACCTTTTCACCAAAAGAAAAACATGTTGGTGCAACGAGGAGGATTTCTACGCATGCTGATAGGACCGTTGTTAAAAATAGCGGCTCCTTTGTTAGGAACGATTGCTGGACCACTTTTAGGAGGAGTCATGCGATAAAAAGAAGATAAAAACGACACCCTTCTCTGGAAAGACGACACACTTGTACCTTTGGATGAAATGGAAGGACGAAAACTGACTTTAGTTCCTTACAAACGATGGATGGAATTCCATCGTTGGAACGAACAACGGACACATCATTTACCTCCCAATCCCAATCTCCAAGAGATGTCACAGTTACAACAAGAATTACAAGCGCTGATGGATCGAAGCGATTTGTCAGAAACAGAAAAATCGCAACGGTACAGTCAACTCTTACAACGTCTGAAACTCATTCACCAGAATGCTATAGACAAAACAGCTCAACCCACTCTGAGAGATTTCAAAGCCCTGATGAAAAGCCAACCTAAAGTCACAACCACTAAAACAGACACCGCCACGGGGATGACAGAAGAAGACGACGAGCCTCGAGAAGTGTTTCAAACTCCGTCTGCTCCTTCCATCTCTAGTAAGATTGCCGCGGCCTTGTTGACACCCTCACCTACCCCTCATCGAGAAAAAATGAAAGATTGAGTTCATAAGAGGATGTCCACTCCTTCTTCAGCAGAAGAAAAAAAGAAAGAAAGCAAGACTGAAGTGAATAAAGACACCACCACCACCAAGAAGAAACCTACCATCATCACCCCTTCTTCACTACCCACTCCTGTGGCTCGTCGAACGCGTCAAGCCATTTCGTCCAAACCTCACGACACCAAAAGTAGTAGTAGCATCGAACAGTGGGTGACTTATTGAGAAGTCCAACCATGGAGAAACTTTTAGCCACCATTTACTACAATCCTGGCCATGCTGCTGGTTACGGAGGAGTTCAAAAATTGTATCGAGCTGCTAAAAGTAAATTGAAAAGTGAACGTTTGTCAGAAGTACGACGATGGTTACAAGAACAATCGACGTACACGTTACACAAACCCATTCGACGAAAATTTTCTAGAAGTCCAACCAAAGTGGAGGGCATCGATCATCAATGGCAAGCCGATTTAGCCGACGTCTCTCATTTGGCAGCCTACAATCGTGGTCACAAATATTTGTTTTGTGTCATCGACGTGTTTTCCAAGTTCGCTTGGGTCGTGCCTTTGACTTCTAAAAGCAGTACCGAACTGGTACCTGCCTTAAAACTGGTCTTGAAACAAAGTGGCCGTCACCCTTTACGATGGCCAACCGACAAACGCACCGAATTTCTAAACCAAGCTTTTCAAAAAGAATTAAAACAAAGACACATTCATTTTTTTACCACCGAAAATCCTGAAACCAAAGCGAGTGTCGTGGAACGTTTTCAAAGAACTTTGAATTAACGCATGTGGAAATATTTTACACATCAACACACTCTCGAGTACATCGACGTGTTACCACGTTTGGTCAAAGCGTACAATCAATCGTACCATCGAAGCATCGGATGTGCCCCCGAAGAGGTCACCCCTGAAAACGAAGTGAAGGTGTTTGATCGATTGTTTGGTGCCCCCAAATGGAGACCCCAGAAGAAACCCCTGGGGCTGAAGACGGGAGATTGGGTTCGCATCGGAAAAACCAAAAGTACTTTTGACAAAGGTTATTTACCCAACTGGACCACCGAATTGTTTCGTGTCACTACACCCGTGCGTAGACGCGATCCTCCCGTCTATAAATTGGAAGACATGCACGGTGAAGTGCTCAAAGGAACTTTTTACTTGCCTGAGTTACAACGAGTGACCAAAAAAGAAGACGACTTGTACGATTTGAAAGCATTCTCGAACAAAGAACACGCAAAGTGGGCAAACGTCGAGTGGAAGAAGTCAAAGTACGTTGGAAAGGATATCCCCCTAATTTTGATTCTTTGATTGCCGCTTCCCAAGTTGTCGACTATAAAAAGAAGAAGTAACCCAACATGCCGTTCAACAACGCCACGACCTCGACTCCTTCGCAGAGTTCCTCTCTTCAAGAATTACAAAAACAACCGCTCTGGGTGTGGTGCGGAGAACGTGTGCCTAAAAATCAAATCGTCTTTTTCTGACAAATCTTTGTGGTGTATTGTGTCATCGGAGCAACCATTGCCAATTTGAGTTTGCAACAAGGGGACAAACAATTGTGGACCATTTTACTCAGCAGTTGCATCATTTATCTTCTACCTAGTCCCTACTTGAAATTTACGACGACGGACAATCACAACAACAACAGAAGCAGCCACCACAATGGTAAAACCAACGCCAGTCCATCTTCTTCCAGTGATCACAATACCAGTCCTCGTTTGGAACCATTTGAACATCATTCTCGTTTGAACTCGAGTGACTCCTCGAAGAGCAAAACTTTAGAACTACTATGAATGACCAATTTTATTTAACTTTACCCAGTGACAGTTCCATGGATGTGTTTCCCAACAATGTCTTATGTTGGTTCACGGCTAAATTACCTCCGTCCATCCAATTGGATCACGAAGCTCATTGGGAAGTGGCTTTGGTAGAAATCATTCATCCTACGCAAGTCCAAAACATCGACAAAGGTCAAAACACTTTCATCGTGGATATCTTGAACAAGGAAGTGCAAGAGCACTTGGACAAATTTCAACCTGGCTTTTACGAATCCAAAAAGGAACCAGATAAAAGTTCTCCCTTGACGACTAATTCTCCCTTGGCGAGCTATACCATTAGAATTCCTGAAGGGTATTATTTTAGTGGACGACATTTGGTGGACACCATTGCGGCCATCTTCAAGGCCCAATTTGCCAAAGCCTTAGAAAAAGCGAAGAAATCGGTACAGATCAGTTACCATCCTGTGGCATGCCGTATCGTCTTGCAATTTTCGGAGGCCAACATATTGGCCATCACTTTTTCTCCTGGGTTGTATGCTATTTTGGGTGGAAATAAAATGTTTACCAATATAAAAATCCAAAACAACTTAGGATTCGGAAAGGCTTTTCGCCACCCTATCGAATTGAACGTTGGACTGAATTTAATGTGTGTGTACTCCGATGTGGTGGAGTACAACGTGGTGGGAAACACAGCCACTCAGTTACTGAGAGTCATTCCTTTCAAAGTGGATTCTGCTGTTGGTGTGTACGAAGAAGGTGGAAACACGTATCACGTTCACCGTTAATTTGTACACCCTCATCATCTTCCAGTCAGTAAATCGTATTTTGACAGTGTCAACATTAGTATAAAAGGAGATTTGTGACAAAATGTTCCATTCATTGACAAAGAAAAAGTCAAGGTGAAACTACATTTTCGAAAAAGGTTCTCCAGCGAATTGTAACATCCAAAAAAAAAATGTATCCGTTGTACCACGGAGTGGCTCGACAACGATGACACGGTTCAGGAGATATGTTAAAATCGGCTTTTCGGACTGTAGCCCCTATTTTGAAACCTATGGTGACTCGAGGATTGCATGCCTTAAAAGATGCCGCTTTGACGCAAGGAAAAGAATTTCTGCAAAACGTCCTCATCGACAAACAAAATCCAAAAGAAGCCTTTATGAGAGCAGGAAAAAATGTGTTGCTGCAAACTGGAAAAGATCTTTAAGCTCGCCGAGAGAGTCCTATAAATGCACTTGACGCTTCTGATCCTGGCATTACTTCTTCCTTCACTCCACAGCAAGGACAAGGTAGAAAGAGACGACGTCGACCTCTCTTCAGAGCTCATAAAACACACAGTGTTCCAAAAAAAATAAGAAAAGAAGAATGGTCAGAGAATTAGACGTATTTGATTACTAAGCCCTTGAAAATGATGCATCAAGATTCTTGCGAATGTACCAAGTCAGAACTTGACCTGCTTACCAGGCCTCCCACAATGATGACGATGCAAGAATCCCAATGGGTGGAATTTCATCCTGTATCGTCAATGACAGCTTCAGCTCCTATCGAATTTGAAATCAAAGGACAAACCGAAGATTACATCGATCTGAATAGCAGCCAGTTTTACTTGAAACTCAAAGTGATAAAAACGGACAACAGCAATCCTCTGACTGAGGCCAGAGTGGCACCCGTCAATAATTTCATGCATTCCTTGTTCAGCGAAGTGGATTTGTACTTGAATAACAAACTGGTCAGCAGCAGCATGGATACTTACCCTTACCGTGCTTACTTGGAAAATCTCTTGTCGTACGGGAAAGAAGCCAAGAACACTCATCTGGATGCTTGCGTGGTCTGGAAACCTGACACCTCGGAAAAGTTCAACGACACAGACTTGGCTGTAGCGGCAGCTGGTGATGATCCAGCAGACCCGCATAATGAGGGATTTAACAAGCGTCGAAAGAAAATCTTACAAGGGCGCAGTTTAGAGCTGATGGATAATTTGCATTTGGACATGTGGTTGCAAGACAAGTATTTGTTGAACGGAGTGGATGTACGCCTAAGACTGAATCGCAGTAGTGCCGTCTTCCATTTGATGGCTAATGCCAACGAGTACAAAACCATCAACGAAGAAGCCAGACTTTACGTGCACCGTGTGGAAGTGTTACCTAAAGTAGCCATCGACATCAGTCAAACTTTGAGCAGAGCAACTGCCAAGTATCCTGTGCGACGAGTGGAAGTGAAAACGTTTACCATTGCCACTGGACTCCGATCCAAAGTCGAAGATCACGTCTTCCAAGGACAGCTCCCCAAACGTTTGCTTATTGGCATCGTCAGTAATGCAGCCTTCAACGGAGTCCACAACGAAAATCCGTTCAACTTTCATAACTACAACGTCTCCAAGATAGAAGTCAGTCGAGATGGCAAGACATTGTGTACCAGACCTTTCGAACCTAACTTTGGCAACGCAAAAAATTACTTGCGATCTTACTTGGCTCTGTTTGAATCCACAGGACAGTTAGGCACCAACAGTAGCCACGGCCTTTCGTACGAGGAATATGCAGGAGGATATGCGTCGTGGGGATTTGATTTCACTCCTGACCAAGGCAGCGACGAGGGACATTTCCACCCTATAAAATCAGGCCAACTTCGTGTGGAACTTCAGTTTGCAGAACCTCTACCTCACACGGTGAACGTCGTCTTCTATGCAGAATTTGATAATACTCTAGAAATCAACAGTTTGAGAGAAGTGATTCTACAGTAGGGGAATACATTTTGTACAAACATAGATCTAGTTTTCTTTTACTAGCAACGCAAGTAGTAGCAGATCTGTGAAATTTAATAGCCACGAAATAGTTTTGTTTTGAAATCACTTAATGTTATTAACTATAAATCGAGGACATTTTTTTCATTTTAAATAAAAACTTGTATCAAGTATTACGACTAGGGGTAATGTAACAAAAGAAAAGACACAAACAAGCTTTCAAGATTTAAAATACAAATCTTTAATTTTCTAAAAATATTAAAATATTTCAACAAACAATTAAAGTGAAAGAATTAAAAATAACTTACAGTATAGAATATCCTTAAAAGTCCTAAATTGTTTTAAAGTTCACTGTTCCGGAAGTTAATCCAAATATTCCGAATGTATGTTCCGAATGAAGTAGCCTTCACTGTGCTAATATGTTGATAAGATTAAGTTATATCCAAATAATCCTTGCTAATATGGAATCTCACAAGTTCTAGAAATGTTTCCGATAATTCCACGAAGCTGTATAATAATTAAGTTGAAGACACAGTACTAATCCAATATGCACTGTATTAATATAAATAAATCTCCAAAAAATATCCCACACACAAAATTAATTAATTCGTTTATGACCTCTCTATCCAAATGTAACCATGAAGAATGCCTAAATACAGGATTATTTCCTATAATCTAGTCTGCCACTGCGCATAAACAAAATAAAACCCATTGCGTCTTTGATAAACAACAGGATATTTCGAAACATTGCAACCTTCTTCGAACCAATCAGAAATTAGTAAATGCGTGATTCCGCTTAGAGTACTTCTAAACTGACATTTTTATCAATAACAAAATGTTTACTCATGGAATCTAGGTCAGAAGTAAACCATCTTCCCGCGCTCTAAAACCACGTGATATGACTAAGGTTTCGAAATATTGATCGAGCCGACCGTATGTATACTCAAAAGAAAACAGCTGCTTAGACTAAGAACAGAGATCATAAACTAATAAACTATACCATTATTAAAAATGAAAATGATATATAATTCCGTAATACAAGTCAGTAAGTACATTAGTTAAAGTACATTAGTGTTTGTTTCTTATCATCTTGACAACTTGTGTCAAAATCGGCAATTTGACTAATTGCTTAGATGTAAATATTACTGGTTATTCTTGACAATGCCTGTCTTGTTGATGTTCCTTGTTTTTTGAGGTAGAGACATGGTTTGCTAGAAGTTAGTCACACTTCGGGCATATTTTTAGAATATGTTTGCAAACTGTAACCAACTTTAATTGATCCGTTTTACTGTTTTTGTTTATTAAGAGATAAAACGTCAAAGTTTGTAAACGTTTTATTGTTTCGTTTTGATTCTTATTCATCAGTTTATATCATAGTCCTTCATTAGAAAGGTTTACATATTCAGATAGCATATTGGTGGTTTGCTTCTTAATATAGAAATAGCTTAAATCTGAAATTAAAAATTAAAAGAGGGAAAAAAACAAAACAAACAATAACCTATGAATCAGAGCTTAAGAGTAGCAAAGGAGGATCACACAACAGTAAACTATACTGTCTCTCTGCAGCAATCATGATAGCTATTGGATCATAGAGAACAAACATCATCCTATTGCAAAACTGGTCCTGAAAATCACGGACATTAACATTGGAGTTGCCGAGTTTTGCAAGTAAAACAGGATTATGCACAACTAATACAAATTTAACACATTGATTGTCTCACTGGAATTATACATTTTTGCATTTACTAGATATCTTTAGTCCACGCGATGCGTGTATGTCCTCATCCTCATACATTCCTCGGCAATACTGTCCATTTATTCGTGACATTTCGGTAGTGTTTTGAAATAATTTATTTTTAAATTCAGCTTGTCCATCGATCATGCATTTTATAAAACCCTTGTGTGATTACAAATATATCGTTCTGTTCAATAGTCTGACTGATTAACGATATATATCTTACTGACTTTGAAGACATTGCTTTGATCCGTTTATTTTCTTCTGACAATTAGTTGATTAAAAATAATACGTTTGTTCCATCAAGGAGTCATCATTTACATTTTAGTCTCGGATTTACAATACAAATCGTTGATTTAGAATTTACGCTATCTAGATTTTCACCTAACATATTTGATTGTAGTCGACCTCCAGTACATTATGCCCAATAGTACTGCCATATCAAAGTAATATTTAGATAACATTTAGATACAATATAAAGTAAACTGTATTTGGAGGACTATATTCAAAATGTTATACGACAATTTAATAACAAATGAAATTGTATTGTCATATAGGTTTTTATTCTTATATCTCATTTTCGAGAGAAAAAGTATTTATTTTGTGTTAATAAAGCGTTGTTATGTTTTGTTTTATTTCGATGGTCTAAAATGTCAGTCACTACGCGTTCAGATTAAGGTTTGGTGCAATTATCTCTTATATGATTCTGTGGACAAGTTTGTAACAATGGCAGTTCAGTGTGATGACTCCATTCTCATGAAATGCTTACAATCAATCTGAATGAAAACGTGAATGTTACATGAAAGGTGTTCTCTTGTTGTTGGTTTTTTCGTCACATTAAAATAACATAGGTGATCATAAGGGGTACCAATTGTTGAAACCTGAGGGAACATTTACTGCTCAGATACACAATGTATGTGGATATAGTGACAGAAGTTTAAAGTACATGTACATAAGCCCAACCAGATACCGATATTTTCGGAAGGAAATAACCGAAACAACATTTTTTCCAAGTATCGCTTTTTATATACTATGTTGATCAGCGTTGATTTCTTTTACTTGGTATCAGGGCCATGTTTTTGAAATGAAAACATATGTTGCAAGATTGTAACAATACAGTATGGTTTTTTCCCTAACCATAAAGAATACTTATTGGTTACTGCATTTGTATGGGGAAATATGAACGAGTTTTCTGAGTTATACTGCAAAACGTCAGGAGTGCAGTATAGCTCAGAAAAAACGAGTTCCTATTTTCCCATACAAATGCAGTAATCTTTTTATTATATACTCATTTTGCTTTTCTACCTAAGGCTGAATAATAAAAAGAACACACTACAAGAAACAAAGTAACTGAATTTCTGCTATATTCTAAAGTAAATACACAACCTAAGTTAAACCAATACACAGTAACAGTATTCATGCGCACATGGCACCGCCCAGTGACCTTTGAACTTGGTAGAGTACCGCGCGCTCAGTGATTTGTTTCAAAAATAAATCTCATTTTGGTCTACTTAAAATTGAAATTTTGAGTCATATTGTGAATGACTGCGCCTTGGAACAACTTTCCCAGTTGATCTGGAATGGAGGGATTTTGTTTTTCTGTCGATTCAACTAAATTCGGGTCTTTTAGTTTTTAACTGGGTCTATTACGTACGATGTAGATGTAGCTAGAGGGACTGGCCTCGACAGCAAGCTAGCTTACACATGTGTTACTGTCCTGCCATTGATAGTTTGGAATCATAAGGTGGGCAAAATATGAAATTCTTTTAAGTGAAATTCTCAAGAAGATGCAGGATTAAATATTTTTGTTAGGGAATATCACATTCATTTCGTTTTGGAGTGCAGTAAATTCTACTTTGGAATGTGATTTTTGTTGGAAATGTAGTCTAGCTTGAAGTGCAATTTCGCGCCGTGGATCAGAAAATACATTTTGAAGAAATTCAAGATGCAGAAAAGTAAGTACATTTATTGCCATTTTTATTACCAGCTATAGATGACATATTTATATGTACTGTCACTATAAATCCAAACAATTTCTCAAAAAAAAGAAAAAAAAAAAAAGGCAAAATTGCAAAGCGGCTGGGGTGTGAGAGCCCATTTCGTCAGCGGAAAATAAGGCTTCTTCTTAATCGTGGCTTAAGGGCTCCGAGGCACTTGCTTTTATGCCAAAACCCGCCTTCTTTTGTTGTATTTTTTCGAATTTAGTGCTTGGACTGACTTGTAAAATTGGCGGTCTCTGAGAGAAAAGGAATATCATTTGGTCATAAGATGCCTTTTCATGCTATTTGTTTATAGACTCTAGAGAGCACGGTTCATAGTCTGAACCATCGGCTAAATAAGTGTTTAAATGATCAGAATGACATTTTCAGTACTGCATGCCTCACGTTTGTTGTCATAAAGCCACCGCTGTACATTGTGAATATCACGTTCAGTCACTTGCTTGGTTGAAAGATTCTTTTGTGACTCAGTAAATTCATCCACATCGTCAGCTTTATCATCTCTACTCTCAAACAGCTTGTTTAGTTCATCCACAGACAAATCTAATAAAGCAAAAGCTCCGGTATCTGCTACATTTGCGTAAATTGTTTGTTTACAATAAAAAGTAGTTCCTAACACGCGATACTATTTTTGCACACACGTGTCGTGCAGTACGAAGCCGTGCAGTATGGAAAAATACTGCACGATTCTGACAATGCAAAGTTAATGGAGAAAAAAATGAGTATATACTAATGTGGGAAACTGATTAGTTCTTTACCGTTAACTTAGATGATGCATAGAGTTTTGTCGAGTATAAATAAGATTATCGAAAATCCTTAATATAATTGACAAAGTTCGAACCAAACATATGAACTGATATTAAAGGTATTGTTTACATTAACTTATTGAACAAGACATAGGTAGGTATTGGACAGAGTTGACCTCGTAATGGTATTACTCGCAAAGAGTATGTTATATTTTGTGAATTAATGCACGTACTTTGATTCCATACTCTTTAATAATACCTAGAGGATATCAATGTTTTCTGAGTAGATATATGGAAATATTTTGCGAGTGAAGTGCAAATATTGTATTGTCACGAGTGGCGAAGTCACAAGCGACAATAAACAATGTTTTCACTTCACAAATGAAATAATTCCGCATATTTACTCAAAAACGCAGATTTTCTATTATAATATATATTTTTAAAGGCACAACCCGTCGATTTGAATGGGTTTACTCCCTTCTGTGCCAATGTGACTAGCAGCTGCATTACTACATCGATAAAAGGAAGTTCCAAAATTTTACAATAATTCTCGGACAGCGACGTTTTACAAATTTAGCTTGTAAATATCGTGCTTCAATTTGTGTATTTTGTCAAAGTAAGGACTGTATTCGTACGAAAATGAAGATATATTTTTTTGTTAAGACATTTCACGAGCGGACTGATGCTGTTGGGATGTGGTAATGTAAAAACATAACAGAACGGTTGTATCTGACAGACCCCAGAGCGTAAAATCGTTTAACAAAAGATTGTAATCATTGTGAGTTTACTTGTAAGGATTTTCGTTCTTTATTTTGTTTATTTCGACATCGAACGGGAAATGTTTATATGCCATTGACAAGCTTGCAGTCTAGTTCGTATGCAGACGCTGCATCCAAATTGTGATTGTCACTTAAATTATCAAACATGATTGTGATGCAAGTTAAAATTGCTACTTAAAAATGGTATTATTATATACATAATCATGATTTTTGTTCTTAAAAAATGTGTACTTTTGTTGTAGAGAATTACATGTATACGATACTATATGGGTGACACATGTAAGTTCAGCTACTGACACTTTCCATGATTCATTTAGAAATATAATTAAATAAAAGTAAATACTTGAAATCTCCTCTTTGCTGTTTGGAATTCGTTTTTAATAATTTATTGATGGCACCTCTTTTATTGCATAAATGTACACTAGAGGGGTTACAGGTGACATATGTTTAGATCTGTTCATACTGATGTGGATGGAGAGATATGAAGGGAGGGAGAGGGAGGGGAAGAGATAAGGAGCAGAAGAAGAAAAAAAGTGAAATGGGCCTTGTTACGACTCTATGGTCTAAGAAAAATGTAACAGAAAGAAAGTGAAACCAACAAATCAAGTAAAAAATCAACAAGCAATTTATTACTAGATAATTAAAATGAAAAATCAAAAAGTCACTTACAGTAATGTGTTTTGAAATCCTAATAATCCAATAAGAATGATTGTTCTAATCACAAGTCCTAAATATAGAATGTTCCGAATTCACGGCTGTGTCCTTGAATGTTAAGATGTGCTAATGGTCTCCAAAGTCCTGATGTACTAGAAATCTTGATGTGCTGAAGTCAAAATGAAGTATTCCAAAATCTCTGAATAAGTTCACATAAATTCCAAAATCATCAATTAAAACTCCAAAATCCAAAAGTTTATGAGCTCTGTTATAATCCAATGAATATTTAAAATAATTCCTCTCTTAGAATTTGGAATGAATTTTCACAACTGTAATAGCTCTTTACAAGACTGATGGTAATGTCAAAACTGAAAAAATGTCCACCAAACATGGTATATATAAAGATTGGTCACATGACAGAATGTTCTAGAATATGAGTCATCTTAATGGAATTCTAACTGTAAACAAAATTCAACCATGTCCTTCAAGTTGAGAAAACATATTGATCAAAACAACCTAATTCAAGGACACTAGTTAAAGATGTTTTTCCTGATAAACATAAAGATTTAAGCCAATATTAAAGTGAAGAAACATTTATAATTTCTTAAAATATTTATAATATTATATAAACCACATACATAACAGCCTAAATATGGAAATACAGGTTTGAATAACAGACATAGTGGCATGTATATTTCCTAAAATGGGAAAAGAAAGTAGTTCCCAAAGTGATATCGCCACTGTGGCGGTATCATGTTTCTCTTAATAATATATATCAGTATCTCACTATGAAATATACAATAATTAACTTTATTTGTTCGTTTTTTCCCTCATACATTTTACATTCAACGATTAGTTGAGTTTTCGTAGATTGGCCATGTTGGCTATTAAGACATATTGGTATAAATGAATTATCCTTTTCTTTTTCGTTACTTCTCCGTCAGCCATGCGTTATTTTAATATAAGAATATTTTATATATTGTATTTTTATATTTTATTGTTCCCTAGCTTTTCCATATAATTGGCCATTTTAAGTGTGGCAACTTAATTGCTATTGTATTCGTTTGTAGGTTTAAGTTTCTGATTATCTTATATATCTTTTACACAGTTTTAGTTTTCCATATTTCCTAATTTTACAGAATTCTGTTCCATCGCATCAGCAGCATTTTCTTGGTCAATTAAAACATTGCACCATGTTCTGCGGTCGATTCCATATAGTCCAATATACATTTTATTGGTAGGGTATTACTTAGTATTTGTCTTCCTTTTTCTCTACATCATTGGGTTTTATTTATAATTTGTCATATGCACTCTTTTAATATGTATGATCATATGTTACTTAATATTTTATAATCAGTGTTTAATAAAGATATGTCTCCAATTGTTTGAAAAATTATATCCTTCCCTTTACCTTTTTATATAATTGTTATAACACTTTCTCACATTGAAGGTGTTATTTCATTTTTAAGAACGATATTATTATAGACCATTTCAATTATTGGAATCAGGCCTGGTTAAGATTTTTTATAGAAATTAGATGATAAATCATCACTACATAGAGATTTGTCCTTGTTTAGTTTTCTAAAAATGTCTTTTATTTTGTATTTTTCCATGATTGGTTCAATTGTTTTTAATTGTTTGCTTGTCTTTTTTTTTTGAAGACCTCTAGTCTTATCGTTCTCTGTTAGTATATGATTTAAGGTACCTCCTATGATAAGCTTTTCTGTTTCTGTTGTTTCTAAGTACTTTCCAAGGTCGGTCCAAAATGTTTTTTATTTCATATTGTACAGTTGGTGCATATATATTTATAAAATCATATGACTGCAGGTTTATATGGATCATTATCCAAAGTTTGTTTATAAATGCATTCAGATAAGATTGTCATGGTCCATCTCTTTTATCATTTCTCAAGTTAACTATCACAATTGCATTTAATTCATTTTCTAAAAGTCATATTTCGTTTGATATGACATTTCTTGCAGAATATCGTGTCATATTGCTTCTCTTTCAACTGTTTTACAAGTATATGTATCTTAAAAATTCTTTTATTTATATTATATGAAAGGATCTTGTACTCGGAAACCATTTTGTTGACCTTTTTTCTTTCTTTTTCGTTTTTTTTAAACAGTACATTTTTTAATTACTGTCATTTTATTTCTGTTATTATATGTCATGTACTGTTGTTATCTTTTACGGTTTCAGTTTACCTGCTGTTCTATGTTTCGTCTTTTTCTCTCTGTTTTTTTTCTATTTCGGTTCGGATTGACCATCTTCTTTTTGTCTGTCATGTATTTTATGTTTGCCGTTCTTCTTTCCTCATTGTTTTATTTTATCTTTTCTTTGGTCGTCGTTTGTAGCTTGGACAGTGATGTGATGTACCATTTCTTTTGAGTTCAGAGCTATCCTATTCACTTTCTGTTAGCTCCCCCTCTTCTTTTTTCGTTGTATCTATAGTGAGTCTCACTTGTTGTAGGAAGTCACTTATGGTTCCTTCTATCTTTATTGTTTTCCATTTTTCTTTAACTTGTTATTTATATTGTATTTACTCTTGTTTAGTTCTGGCACCGATACAGCACATTTTTATTCTGATATGTTTTCGGTTAACTCAGTGGTAATTTTATTTTATATTGTTTCCCTCCTTCTTGCTCTGTCGCTCTGGACTCTTTATCTCTGGACTCGTTCTCTGTAGAATCTGTTTCTTCTGTTTTTCTAAGGACTTGGAAAGGGTTGCCTACAATTGTGAATTGCCATTTAAATACATCTTTTTTCCAGGTTATTGACGATATTATTTTCGGCGTTATGAATTGTGATTCTGGATGTTTTTGTACAGGTACAGGCGAGACATGTTCCTCTACCTTTCCCTCCCTGCAATGATCAAAAACCCAATTCCTACTAAATGCGCTCTTGTTTGACCCAGATCCCTCTCCTTATTTGCTCCTTCTCTCTCCCTGTCTTATTCTTCTACCTGGGGGTAGCTCCGGTTTTTATATTTGTTCGATGGTTGTTGAGTATTACACTCAAAAGCGGTATGTCCTGTTAGGCCACATTTAAAGCACGGGCGATGATGGATACACACTGGGTACCACGTCTGTACCTCGAAACCCATACAATAGAAAGAGGGCGGAATTCTCATTTCCTCCCGCTTTAGTATTTGGAATAATTGTCCCCCATTGATTATCTAGGGGTACGCTTTTTATGCTCCTAATATGTGGTCATAAATAGTAGTATTGAATTTTAGTTCAATTTTGTCAATTAGCGCCTTGTCTGGTTATTCTAATGGGAAACGCGAGATGTGTATTCTCATGTATCCACGCTCTATTTCCCAACGTATGGCCAGTAGTGAATCGATTTATATAAATTTGCCCATTAATCCCATTGGTCCCCGCTGAAGTAGTTCTTCGTTTTCCTTGGAAATGATTGGGAATCGATCGTGCCCTAAGTTTAGTAGGCCATGAAAACTAGTCATGTTCTGGCCTTTAGCTTCCACGCCAGTTAAAATGTCTGCCTCTCTCAGCGGCCCTTCCCTAGGTGGAAGACTTACATTGTTTGTGCTCCTTCATTTCTTTCCGCAACTAAAAGTTTTACTGGGCTATTCTCTCCCTCGGCCTGTATACTAGTATTAAAGTGTGTACTTAGTTTACAGGACACACTTTAAGCCGTTACATTTGTAGTCGCCATCGTGGCTTGTCTAAATAAAGTTATTGTGATTGATGTTGTTGTGAAATGAAATAATATGTAGAAAAGGTTGATTAGTTGATTAATAAGTTAATAATATCGCTTTTGTGAGTAGTATTAAGAATGATTTCTAGATCATCATTGTACTTTGCTTCCTGTAGCTTGCTTTGGAGGCATTGTACTGGTTTTTCGTTTTGTGTGGACACGTCTCCGACCGATAGCTATGACAAACTAGCAAGTATTTGAGATGACCCCCTTCGATCGAAAAGTTAAAACGTTTCTATATATGTTTGTTTTTCCCCGTGTTCTATATATGTGAGTATTTTTCAAAAAGTAAGAACGAATTTTGATCTAGAATTTGTATAGGTATTTGTAATTTGAGTCCCTCTGCTTTTTTATAGGGACGTACCTGTTTAGATTTACGTTACCAGGTTTCCATTCATTCCGTCCCCAAGCCTAAATTTTATTTCAAAACTGGCATGTACTCCCATCCTTAGGCATTACACCTTAAGGTCGGTTTCCTCACCTTTTTTGTAGAGTAATGTGTGATCGTCGCCAGGGATCGATATACGTTTGTCCTTATCATGTAAGTAAGAAAATCATGGTGTTCCCATTTGCGTATTTGTATTTGGATCAAATCCGTTATAAGTTGATTTTTATTTCTTTTTATATTTGAGTATATGAGAGAGAGAGAGAGAGAGAGAGAGAGAGAGAGAGAGAGAGAGAGAGAAAAGGGAAATATTTTTGATAGGGATTATATGGTTTACATGGAAGGAGGCAGGGGGTGAAACATTTCTAGCTTGGGGGGTGGGCCGGTAAACGCACCATCTCCCCTAGTGGGAGTGATATACCCATCCCCTTTCGTTCCATGCCACACGTAAGCACATTTTAATGCAAAGCATAAACCATGTTTCTTGTCTCTTTACAGATTTGTTACTTAAAGGGTTAACCTTACGTTAGTATGCAAGTTTTATGTTTTGCTAGATGTTATTTGTTGCTTTTGTTTATTTTTTAGTGGAGACGTTTGAATCTATTTGTGGTGGGATTGTCCAGCATGTGAGCGTGGGGGTTGGGCCGCACCATGCTCCCCATTCCCCTAATATGAATGATATATTCTACCCATCCTTTCCCAGTGGCTGTATTTCTTTCCTCCCCCATCTTAGGCGAGCATAGTCCTTCTCTTAAAGTTACAAAAAGTATATATAATAGCTTAGCATACGGAACAACTATCAAATATATGTATTGGTTCTGCCTAGAATCCTTTGAAAATGTAGGATCATATGTAAAGTCATTGGGACCAATATATATATATATATATATATATATATATATATATATATATATATATATATATATGCATAAATAAATGCGCATTTTAAAATTATTATAACACTTATTATTTTTTAAAGTTGCGATATAACTTATTTTTTCTTTATTATGACATTTTAAACCCCTTGATGACATTTCAATATGTATATTTAGCAAAGTGATATTACATTTACCTAGACACTTTTTAATTCTATTTGATAAATATTTGTTTACTATTTTATAGTCATTATATAATAGTGATATACATCTTAAATTTTTTTAAATTGTCTTTGTCCTACTTCTCATCATATATAATAGTTATGACTCCTCCTCGCATTGGCTTCGTCATTTCATCAATACATAAGATATTATTATAAACCATTTCTAGCACTTGAATAAGTTATAATTGAAATTTTTTAATTAAATCTTGTAGATATACCATCGCTTTTAGACGATTAGTCTTTGTTTAGCTGCATAATTGTTTGTTTTATTTCTGATTGAGTAATGAATCTTTCACAATATTTTCTAATCAATCATTGAGAAGTTTACACTTTCACAGTATTATTTTATTATTTCTTCTATAATTTGATTCTTGATCTGTATTTTGTCTCCTTTTATGTTAAGTTCTGTTAAAGCTCTATCTTTTACTCTTCTCGTTTCCTCTCTTTTGTTGATTATTTGTCCTCTTTTGTATAAACAGTCAAAACGCCCTGTTCTTATTTGCTCTCCACTTTCCTTAAACCTCTTAATCACAATCTCCCCTTGTGGGAGTGATATACCCATCCGTTCCAGTGGCTGTAGTTTGTTCCTCCTACAACGTTTTGGACAATTTTGGTCACGTTCCTTTGTGTGCGTTTGACTTGATCATAGGACCATGCCATACTTCAGGATAATTTAATGTAAACTATAAAGCAAACGTTTAGGATCTCTTAGAGAAGTCAGAAGAAAAAGAAAAAAAAGAAAAAAGAAAAAAGGAACGAATGATGTTCCTTCTTGTACTTGATGTATGTTTGATGTGTGTTTTTCACTTACATTTGTTAGTATATGTAACTGTATCTGTTTTCCGAAAGGCTTGCGTTAGTATGCAAGTTTTCTGTTTTGGTTTGGATATTTGTTACTTTTGTGTATTTTCTGGCGGACATGCTTGTCCCTATTTTGGGTTGGGATTTTTCCAGCATGTGAGCGTCGGAGTTGGGTCGCACCATGCGAACCATCCCCCTAATGGGAATGATATACCCTACCCCTTCTCTCTCAGTGGCTGTACTTCATTCCTCTCCTATCTAAATTGTTTACTTAATTTCGCAATTTCCTTCTTTGTTTTTTTCTTTCCAATCTTCTACCATGTCTGTGTTCACTTGTAATGTTTCTTGTATGTTCCTAATTTTGTCTTGATTTAGATTATTTTGTAGTATAGTGTTGTTAAATTTAAATTTCCCTTTGTCCATCTCGTTCTCTCTTTTATAGATCAGTATATTTATACAGAAAAATGATCCGAGAAGGTATGATCCAATATAATATATCTATTAACTTTTTCCCTAGTGTTTTACTAATATCAAATTTATCAAGTCTGCATCCTTTGTTCTTATGATAATTCTACGTGTACTTTTTTTTTACTAGGATTTAATTTTCTAAAGATCTCGCTTATGTTATTTGTTTCTATAACAGGCACAATTATATTGGCAAGTTGTTTATATTTTTCCTGCAATCATTTGGTCTTATCGTAGCCAGTCAGTATATGGTTTAGATCTCTCCCAATAATTATATTTGTTTAAATATTTTCCCAGATCTGTCCAAAAAGTTTTTCTTCGGCGGATTTTATCGTTTGCATATATGTTTATAAAATCATATGACTGAAAGTTTATGTGATTTATTCTCCCTTTGAACCGGGGGCCAACTTACATATTTGTCCAAGATTATATATATATATATATATATATATATATATATATATATATATATATATATATATATATATATATATATAGTCAAGATTGTCATTGCCCCCCCCCGTTATCACTTCGTATATTATCTACAATTATCTGATTCAATTCATGTTCTATAACTTTAACTTCTTTTTCTTGTGATATCTCTAATTTCTCATAGGAATATCATATAACATTATACGCTGTCTCTTTTGACATTTGTATTACCTTATATATCTTATTTACTATTCCATTTAAAATATAAGAAATAATCTTGCATTTTGAGTCCAGTTTTGTGTGTTTTTTTCTTCTCCTAGCCATTTTTAAAATATTATTTTTCCTTAACTATTTACTGTCTATTAGTTTCTTATCTTATTGTTCCATATTGGTATTTTCCTTATTTCCCGAGTCATTTCTATTGATCTCTGAGTTTTGTGTATTTATTTTCTCACTTTTTTGTTTTGCCGGTCTCATTTTTGATTTCAGGTTGTGTGTTGTGTTTCGTGTCTGGTTGTATCTTTATTGTGGTTTTGTGCCTGATTTTCTTCTGGATCCTAAATGTTCTGTTTCTTTTCTGTATATGGCTATCGCCTTTCTCCTTTCTTGCTTTTTTTTGCCTGATTGTGATTGTGCATTTTGGGCTAAGGGTGCTGATCTTTTAAGGTCTCGCCTCTCTCCTTCATATTAAGTGATCTCACCCTTTATCTAATCATTGGTACGGCTCTTATTGTGGACATTAACTCACCTATTGTGTGTGCTATTTGAACTGATTTTCCTCTCTCCGTTTTGTGTCTTTTTTGTTATTGTTGTGTTTTTTTGCCATATTCTCTGTCTCCGCGTGTCTTACGGGCTACTTTTTCCAGTTTACCTTCCTTATCGTTTTTTTTTTTAAATCTCCCCTTCTCTTTCTCTATCTTATCATCATTTTCTTCTGTTTCATCTTCTTCTATTTCGCTTAGAGCTATAAAAGGATGTGTTAAAATGTTTGAAAAGTTTTTGGAACTTGTGGAGAATTCAAATCTCTGCGTCCCCCATGTTGTTGGTACCTTTTTTTGCGTTTGCAATTGAGTTGGATCAAATGTCAATTGAATATGTGAACTTAGTGAAGGTATGTCTTGGGTTGTTGTGATTACGCCTCCTACTTGTTTTTCTTGGAGTTATTACCAAATGTCTAGAATTTTGCATTTCCACTACTTCTTCATCTACTACTTCTACTGCGTCTTCGTATGGAATGATTGTTCTCTCTCTTCCAGTTTTAGCTACATGGGCGTAGTTTTGTCCTTGTTGTTTCTGTGTGTTTTTCTTGGTGTTGCTGATGTTGTGGGTTGCACAAAGACTTGTCATTTGTCACTATATGGTGTTTCTTCATTGGTAAATGAGAAAACAGAATGACGCATGGTATATACGGGTTCATGGCTTGGCCCTAGCTTGAATCCTGAAATCTATGGCAAAGATTCACAACCATAAAAATGAAGACTAGTGTCAAACTGGTGAGCTGTAATCGCGTGTCTCACAGTTGAAACTAAACTTCAAATATCGCAATTAGTTTACATTGTAAACTCTGGAAAGTCAAACGAGCATTACGGTAGCTTTGTTACTCGCGGGATTAATTTGTTCATTTTGGAATCCAAACTTAAAATTATACATTGCCTTCATTACGTAATAATAATAATAATAATAATAATACTTTAATATGTTAATAATAATACGTTAATATGTTAATAATAACACTCAGCATCAAGTAGGAAGAGCGAGAAAGATATGAAGCAATGGATAGATAGATAAATAGATAGATAGATAGATAGATCCATGCATCCTGATTATAAAGGCGAAACATCATTATTGTAATATTTTGACAACTTTACAGGTTAAATACATCTATCAGATCTATGAATTTATTTAATATCTTTATTACATAATAACGCCGAAATGATGCTGGTTCGAATCCTACCATCGGACGAGTCTGGGTCAGCTACCTCGGTGTGTCTTTTAGCAAGGCACTTTACTCCAACTGCTTCAACTCTAAATAACCTACTTGTATTGCTATGCCGTAAAGCACCAAACCAAAACATAATAGCGCAGAATTGAATTGAATGGAATGGAATAGAAAAGAATAGGATAGTATATAATAGAACAAACTTGAATTGAACAGAAAATAATAGAAGACAAGAATAAAATAGAATATAATGAATCAAATAGGGTAGAATAGTGCACAATGAAACTGAATTAGGCTGAGAGGATTTTAACGCATCGGAAGAAATGACAGGCATGAAAAGTGGACAAATTGTTTATTGCTCAAACAAGGAAACAGGTGCTTGAAATATTGCCGTGAAAGATTATTCAAAGGTTCAACAATTCAACGCTCCAAATCAAAAATTTAAATAATAAAAATGAAACAACATCATAAAAATATAATTGTCTGAGTATTAAATATATATTTCATACACTTTGAATTTGAATGACAGTTAAGAAACATCCTTTTCTCCATAATGTTTTAGAAAATATTCAGGGAAATAATTGTGATGTTTATGTGTAAATTGTAACTTTTTTCCGATCTGCCGGACAATAAATTGTTTAGTAATGTTAATAATAATATCATAGCACTCGGAATAAGGAAAAAAAAAAGCACAAATAAAATAAAATATTGTATTTACAGATGAAAGTAAGATAGGGAATACTAAGTAAATAATATAGGAACGATGATAACAACAAGAAATAAAAGTTAAAAATGCACAAAAATAACCCCGAAACAACAGAAAATGAACACAAAAAATATCCCCCCAGACCCACCACCAAAAAAAATCAACAAGAAGAAAAAATAAACAATCAGGCAAGTGCAACATTATATTTACAGATGTTTTCCAAGCAGATACATTTGAAATAGCAAGAAGTCTTGTCATTAGTTAGGTCTCTCGTCGTCAAAATGCCAACTTTCTATGGAATAATGCTTTTCTGGATTAACATTGAAGGATATATCCATGGCAAATATTGTTTTAGTTATAATGTTTCAAAAGACATGCAAAGTTTTCAAAACACAAACTGAAGTAATTAACAGTTTTCGTTTAATCATTTTCCTCGTTATATTTCATGTGTAACATGGCGGAAAATACTTTCAAGGGATATAAATATGATTGCTAATAACGGCATATAAATTACTATTACAACATAAAAGCCAGCAAGAGAGCGGAACTATCATGACACGTCTGAAAATAAAACTGCACAAAACATAATAAGAGAAAAAAAATCTTACAGACAACAGATCAAAAACTAAATCTTAACAGACAAACACAACTATAATACAAAATATCACAGCAAGTCGAAATTAAAACTTAAAACGAAAGAAAATAACAAAAGAAAAAAAAAAACGCACAAACAGAACATTAGCTTACCAGTGTACTAATATCAAACGCACTCAGTGTTTAGTCAGTTCTTTTCTTGACCGCATACAAACAGTATGATAAATACTCATACTGGCTGTGACATACTCATACTGGTTATGACTTACTTATACTGGTTTTGACATGCTAATACTAGTTGTGACATGCTCATGCAGGTTGTGACATACTCATACTGTTATATACTCATACTGGTTATCACATGCTCATGCTGGTTGTGACATGCTCATACCGTTATATACTCATACTGGTTATCACATGTTCACACTGGTTGTGACATACTCATACTGGTTGAGACATGCTCACACTGGTTGTGACATACTCATGCTGGTTGTGACATGCTCACACAATGGTTGTGACATACTCATACTGGTTGTGACTTACTCATACTGGTTGTGACATGCTCATACTGTTATATACTAATACTGGTTGTGACATGCTCAAACTGTTATATACTCATACTGGTTGTGACATACTCATACTGGTTGTGACATACGCATACTGGTTGTGTCCACGCCACTTTTAATCCAATTTACAATTAGTGTTTTGCTAGTCATGTCAGATTTAACAACCTCTGATGCAATTGTGCTTTCTACCTCTCCTTCTTGTCCTTGCTTATCCTCATCAGCAATAGGAAAACATTAAAATCAACTTACTTCAAAACTCTGTTCAGTACGGTAGATAAAATGCACGTGAATTTGGTAGATATGTGTTAATAAACAATAAATTAAACACTAAGTCATATAGAGAAACTTTATCGAATCAATTTTGGCAAGAGGTATTGGTTTCAAGGTGCAAATCTTTAGTTACACTTGGATAATCATACACAGACAAATTAAAAAAGTGTATGTGGTATCATATCAAAGAGCATATATTTCATAAGATTAGTATGTTAAGGGAGTGAGGTTTATTTACAATTTCTTTGATTCCAGTGGCAAGACTTTAGACTGTTTTAGAGATAAATATAATAATACCACAAAAGAGGTAAATTGAAGCTTTTTTAAGAACGAAAGAATCTGCAATTATGTGCCGTTTAGATAGCTCACATATACATAAGCATGCTAAAATACACATCAATAGCCCGAAAGGATGACAGGACTAATATATTTCTCATCAAATATATGGGATTTCTTTTGTTTGTTTTTGTGTGACGCGGGATTGAATTGTTTCGAATACAAAATCGGCGATAGCTTCCCACCGGTACATTCATTTGCAAAATTGAAGCCACATCGTAATCGTGATTTAGTGCAACCATGAAAACGGGTCTGTGCAATATTTATTTGTAACCTGTGATACATCCAAGAATGAATGGGATGATTTGATACTCGGGATACGAGAAATTATTAATTAATCTTACCTGAAAAATTGGTTTATTTTCCAATTGAGATACCAGAGATGATATCCTCGAACATTTAGTTCTGTTTAGTAAACTGACAATATATATAAAAGCTATCTAATAATGTTTCTACGATAAATAGTTATAATGTTGAATAGCAAAGATATTTATAAAATTCCAAATTAGATATATTTAACAAGCCTTGGAGCAAAAGGTCCAATCTTCTCTTTAATGAGACATATTATAGAATGGTTCAAGTTATTCCGTTACTGTCTTTTATCTCCGCTCTCTTGAGCGTTTGCTATGTATTTATGAAATCGCTTTTTTCTCTGTTGCTTTATTATAAAAAGACATAAATAAAAAAGTTAAAAAAATTACTTTCATGTGACTTTTTTTGTACCACTATTGACAATTTAATAAATCGTACTAAGAATGTTAACTCCGGGCATATCACTTAAATATGAACAGGTAAAATTTAGTAGGAAGTCTGCAAGAATAAAAGAAGAAATTGCGAAGATAAAAAACAACAACAACGACAACAAAAAAAAACAAAAAAAAAACAAAACAACAACAACAAAAATTTACAAATAAAGCAAGGAAACCACATTTAACACGACCAGCCGTAAAAAAGTAGGAAATCGGGTTAATACATTAACTGTAAAATATTATGCCCCCAAATGACGTAGTCGGAAACTTTAACCAAAGTTAAAGACACAAATGCTATATATATAAGAACGATATGAGCTGCTAGTATCTGTGATAACCTGTAGGAAGGTGACTCTTGCTTATAAATCTGAAAAATCAAGTGCAGACTGTTGTAAGTGGGTCCTGACTGAATTTCTCGACTGTATCAGTGTGATGAAGGTTACAGTTAGTTTGAGAAGGAAATTACACATTATTTTGTTTCATAGACATGCCAGATCATAGTAAATTATGCTTAACATGGGCTTTTACGAGATATTATTTGCTATGCGGGCCTGAAAGTAAATTGTGATGATAGTGTAGTAGATTGAGAAGAGCCAGAATAAAACAAATTCAATAGCTGATGCCACCTGTTTCCATGATGTGTTTGGAGATGGATTTATATCACTTGAGAGGTTGAAAATCATAACGGTTCTCAAAGAGGAGACACGGCGCGCAAGTTTACTGAGGAACCTGCCGGGGGGCGAGCTGTCGTTGAAGTTTGTGATACGCAGAACCATCAGGGAAAGAAGGCAAATGGAGAAACTGTTGACAAGCAGGACGAGGTTGTAAATGGCCAATAAAGACAAGCCTGTCGAATGTTTTGGCATTTCCTTGCTCTGGATGACGTTGTAGAGAAGGAAACCACAGAATATAAGAATGGACAGTCTGCGTTTTTCATGTGACTCCGGCGGCAAGACAAAGGCGAAAACGTTAAGAGTAGCAAGTAATACCACGGGCATCATTAGAGAGTACAGCTGAAAGCCTGCATTTCGCTTCAGACGGACGCTCATTGTGAACACGTTACGATCAGGGAGAATTTCTTGCGTGTAGCTGGAATACATAAGAGTCCATTTGGAATTATCCTTGTACTCAGAACTGGTATAAAATCCTTTAGATGCGACAGTGAAATTTACGTTGGAGTTGTCCATCGCCCAAAGTCGGAACTGGAATAATAATAATAATAATAATAATAATAATAATAATAATAATAATAATATACTACTACTACTACTACTGCTACTACTACTACTACTACTACTACTAATAATAATAATAATAATAATAATAGTTGGTTGAACTGAATACTGTAGAAGTTAATTAAACTCGGTCTCAAACGTTTTGATATATAGATTTAAATGGGATTTGCAGAAACATGCGAAACAACTTTCCTTGTTTGATTTAAATTTGTCTCAGTGATTCAGTTTTGTGTTTAGAAGATGCTGCTGAAAACTTGAAGTTAATTGCAACAATGTCTGTTGTTACAGACGAGAGATTATATTGGATCAAGGACATTATATTGCGCTATGAACAATAAATATAGGGACCATAACGCTATCATATAAAGCGAAAGGTATAATCCACGGTTATTGAACTCTTTCATGTTCTTCGCACGTCAAATAACATGATAATTTTGATAGCGATCTTATTAATGAAAGATGCTAGTGATATCTCATAATGAATTTCTGTATACTATCAGTGTATCAATGGGCAAGAACCCTCCGAATCAAACTCAGGTAAGATACTGCATGTGCAGACCTGTATAGAAACGTATTGGACATCCCAGGAAAAGAAAGTACCTACTGTGGTAAAATATAATATTGTTGAGTTGTGTGTAATATCCTTAGTTTGAAGGTGTACGACTTTATCAAATGTGAGCAATAATGTTCACAATGAACCAATAAGAAACATTCAAGATATAACGAAACCAGCCAAACAAGGATGATATTCCAGAAATGAAAGAAAGGTCTGGGTTAGAAATTAGTCATTTAGCAGATACTCTTAGTAAAAGGACGATAGCTCTTTTTTACAGTGAGCTAAATTGTCTTATTCATCTTTAGGTATAACTTAGTGCCTATTAGGTTCTTTATTACAATTTGTTACAATCCAACAAAAGAAAAAAAGGTTAAAGTGAATAAATCTAGTATTGTGCAGCGAGAGAAGGTTTGTGCGTTAGCCAAATACCTCAATATTTCGAAGAACTGCTCATTAAAAAGAAAAATAAGAATATTAGATGTTGAAAAGGAAAACTTTATCAACATGTGCAAAATCCATATTAAAAAAGTTCATTGTATGACACATAATATCCAAAAAATACATACTGTCAACTTACAATGACCCTATCGATTCAGTTTTGATCATATGTAAAAGAACCATTGTGCAGAAGCATAATGCAAGATATGACTTTATTTATAATTAGTTTAATTTAAATTAAGAGAGAAATACCTATGTACATATTTATACAGAATGTGGTGTCAATCCAACAACAGATATACAAAGATAGATTAACAGGGTATAGAGGAAACATTATTCAAAATGCAACGTTTAAATACCAAAGGGTGATAACATTATCAGATGAGGAAAGCAGCCCAGTTAGCTGGCTGTTTTAAATTGGACACATAAATCAATTGAATATTATTACAGGAAGCGAAGTTATAAGTATGGACAGACGGAAGATTAGATAGTTTGACAAAAAGAAAGACCTGTTTAAAATCCATTATCCTCTCATGAAAAAAGCGAGATACTTAAATTGATTTGTAATTCTTACCACCAATTTGCAGACTTGCTCATCATAGGGATAGTACGTCAGGTCCACTTTACAGTTCGATTGCAGCACTTGCTTTGGTGTCCACGTTACAATTCCATTGTAGGTGACGTGAACATTCATGAAACTTGCACCCATCTTTTGTACTCCGGAGTACGCATTTACCAGGGCAAGGCTTGGCTTCCATATTTCATCTTGTGGAACGTAAAAATACGTTATTTTGTGCTTTTTACCCGGTTCCCAGAAGAGAAATTCATCTAGCCACTGTAGCATGAATTTACCAACAGAAATCAGCTTGCCTCTTTTCTCATTCAGGTCAGTTATAGATGATAACTCGAAACTAATCGTGGCTGGAGAGGGAATGCTCAGGTCCTTCATCGGTACGTTTTCATTGTTGTAGGAAGAAGAGTTGATTAAGTCGTCCATCAGCTGCGCCACTCTGGACACACGCGGTCCCGCTGTGGTAGTCGTAGTTGTAGGTGTTACTGTTGTCAAACTGGCATCTGAAACTTTAATTATAATTTATATTGTACATATGACAAATATTTTCAGATCAGAAGCTAAGTAAAATGACTGAATAAGCTTTAAATAAGACGGAACATAATTGCACTGTGTATTAGGTTCTAGAATAAATCTTAATATTCATGGTTTCAGTGAACTCTGAAACGTTGCCCTAAACATAAATGAAAACCCCTGAAACATGTAACACAAGGAGTTAAAAAGCAAAAAAAAAAACAACAACAAAAAAACAATAACCCCAACTCCCTCCCAAAAAAACACAACAACAACAACAAAAAAAACCCAAACAAAACAACAACATTAAAATGCAGAAGATCCATCACTTTGCTTGTGATCGTTGGGAAAGTAGACGGTTACCCAGTGGGTTCCTGTTCGATGACTGTCGTCTGTGTTGATAACATAGCCTTGAACGTCTTGAGGTTTTCAATGTGGAAGTTCATCTTTAGCTCACACCACTAGATTCCAAGAAGTTGTGCACGAACTATGAGTCAGAAGGTAATGAAATTCTCCGGTATCCATTCTTGTTGTGTTTTTAATTATTTTAATGAAGTTCCAAGGTATTCAGTTTTATTATTTTCACAGGTAATGATAAATCATCAGTTCACACATAACATTGTCCTTGATAATGTCTGTTAAGTAAGTCGATGAACGAGTAGTCTTCGTACTCTGTTGCATGATACGTTTTGTCTCTACTTTTGAGGGCCCATGCATCTTCCAGATACTCTTTCAACTTGTCTTCTGAATTCATCATCAAATATCTGTCCTCTTGGTTTTGATTATGATCGATTTGACACCCATGACAGTGTTCTCTGGCTAGGCCTGTAATTTTTTCAGCCAAGTCACGAGCAAAACAGGAGACTACATAAACTTTTTGTTCTCGCCATCTTGACATCATGAATGTAGTTTTGTCTTCTTCTTCTTGACTTGTGGCATGTGACTGCTGTTCTTGCTGTTGTTTTGGATGGAAAACATTCTCCTCGTCTATCTCCATAAGTTCGTGTTCCATTGTTTCTTTTTCTACTAATAGCGTAGGATCACTTCTCTCAAACTGCTGATATCCAGAGTATTGTCAAATTATGCATACATATGACGTTCACCGTGTTAGCCAGAGCTACTGCAAGCTGAAGTTCCACACGAAGTTGACCGGGTTTTAAAGGATGTAAATGACCCTCGTCGCTGCCTTGGTCTGGAGTGAAATTAAACCCCCGCAAAACATATCCTCCTGCATAATCGTAGTACGAAATACCGTGGCTGTTGTTGGTACCCAACTGTCCTGTGGCTTCAAACAGTGTCAAGTAAGATCCCAAGTAATTGTTCTGGCCAAAGTTAGGTTCAAAACAATACGTCCAAATTTAAACGATCCATCATTTCTAAGCTGCGTCCATGTTTCATTTTCGTTCTGCGGTCGTTAAATTCAGCATTGTGAGGGTCGGCAGCTTCTGTCAACTCTGTGTCCATGAAGACATCCAAAGTGTTAGGTTTTCTTACCACGGAAGCATCCAGATGTGTGTTCTTGGCTTATTTTCCGTACGTCAAGAGATTTTCCAGGTACGCTCAATAAGGGTAAGTATCCATGATGCTACTCAATAGCTTGTTATTCAAGTACAAATCCACTTCGCTGAACAACGAATGCATGAAATTGTTGACTGGAGCTACTCTGGCATCGGCGCCTGGATTGCTGTTTACCACGTTAAAAACTTTGACCTTCAGGTACAAGTAACTGTGATTCAGATAGATGACATCTTCGGTTTGTCCTTCGATTTCAAATTCGATAGGTGCTGAGGTGGTCAAAGACAACACAGGATGAAATTATACCCATTGGGATTCTTGTATCGGCATGGCAAACAGAGAGAGTTATAACAGGGAATATTAGCAAGAATCTCGCTGCATAATTTTGCTATTTTCAGTTAGTAGTCAAACAGGTCCCATTCTCTCACAGCTGCTGTTCTTTGTTTTCTTTTTTCTGAACGTGTTTATGAGATTTGAAGAGTTTTCGACGTCTGGTTCTGCCTTGTCCTTGCTGTGGCGTAGAGGAGGAAGTATTGCCTTGGCTAGAAGTGTTAAGTGAATTTATTGGGGTGTCTCCGCGGCAGAGAAGTTTTGTTTGCCGTTTGAAGCCACACATTTTATCCTGATTTCATCAAGGCTTGTTTTTAGGATTTTGTTTGTCGATGATGACGTTTTGGAAAATTATTTTCCTTGCGTCAAGGCTGCCTCTTTTAAAGCATGCAATCCTCGAGTCAGAATCGGTTTTAAGTTGGGAGCTATCGTACAAAAAGCTGATTTTAACATATCTCTTAAACCATGTCCTCGTTGACGAACGATTATTTGGTACACATGAACCATCTGTTACAATTCACTGGAGAATCGGTTTCAAAAATGTAGTTTCACGGTGACTATTCCTTTCCAGAATACAATATTTTGTCAAAAATCGCCTTTTATACTAATATTAAAACTGTAAAAACGATTTACTAACAGCAAGATAATGATCTTGTACAAATTCTCGGTTATCGTGATACGTGTTTCCTCGTTCATCGTAGAATCGAAATTGAAAGGAAAGATTTTCAGCAACGGAGCAGCTGTGTTTCCCACGACGTTGTACTAGACATCAGAATACACAAAGATCAAATTCAGCCCTTCGCTCAATTCTATTTGGAAGCGAAAATACTTGTTGAATCGATCGTTATTATGAATGTCTCTTGAATGCGATGCTACGTTTGTGTTTCCACGCAGAATAACAACTGGGAGAAATTCTGATAGACAGCATCGTGCTGTCGGAAAAATACATTTGAAGACTGAGCAAGTTTATGGTACCCGATCAGTACACTTCGGCGAGTTTTGTCCAGTACTATGCCAAACTAATCCCTTAAAATAGTTGAACTCGTTTCGACAAGATGTTGAGCATTAAAATAAAATCCTGTAGTATTTCTGAATAGATATTCAGTCGGCGATTCGCTGATGATGGTGTTTTGGATCCGGAAATGAGAGGATAATTTTTTATCCAAGTGTTCTTGAACTTGCTCGTTGAATATTTCGAAGAGGAAAGTGGTTTGATATTCAACAACATTTTTGACTTTAATCGGATAAATGATTTCTACCAAAGTTACTTCCCAATTTATGGCTTGAGGTAATTTGGCTGCAAAAACAACATAATGTGTTGTTGGGAAACACATCCATAGAACTGTCGCTAGGTAATGTTAAATAAAGAAAAGAGTCACTCGTTGCCCAAGGAGACAAATTATCCAAATGTTCCAGAAGAGGGCATGTCTACATAAAGTTCAGAGTTAGTGCGTGCTTTAAAATTGATCTTAAAACAATATGATCGACACCATCTACCAAGGGAAACAGACAAAAGCACGGAATTTTCAACTACCGTTACCCTCTTGTGTGATACGTTATAAGTGTGTTTATGGTTACATTGTATTCAAGCATTCCTTCCCTTGCTTGTGTGTGATAGTGTGTGTGTTTGTGTGTGTGTGTGTATGTGTGTGTGTGTGATTCATTCCCCTTTTTATATCCTAGCCTATTTTGTGATAGTATATTTTTTGTTTGTAAGTGTAATTTGTGTATAGTCCTACCTTTTTTCGTTGGATTGTAAATGTGGGGGTGTTGGATAGTAGATAACTGGGTGTTGGTCTCTCTAACAACGTATTGGATAGTAAGTGTGGGCTATTGGTCGCTCAAGTGGCGTGTTGACGATGTAGTGTGAGTGTTGGATGGTAGATAACTAGGCGCTGGATGGTACATAACTGGGTGTTGAACACTCCAAATAGCTTGTTGATGGTTAAATGTAGGTGAAGACTAGTATCTAATTGGGTTTTGGATAGCAGATAACTGAGTCTTGCTCACTCCAAACGGCGAATTGGTTAGTAAATGTAGTTTTAACAATAAATGTCCCGTTTGAGGGAATTGAGATCCATGTTACTGTTAAACCTATCGACATAGAGATCCAAAACCATTTATTATAGCCTCAATGTTAAAATCCCGTATTTAAAATTAACTAGTGGTCTAGTATTGTCATATTTTACCTACTTACAAGAATTGGGTTTTCGCGTATTAATTTCAGTGGACTAGACTTTTCGTACATCCATTCTTTTAATACTTTTTCTCGACCTACAACCATTCTAAGCTTTGATCACTAGCATAGTTGCCAATATATCTAGTTTATAGTTTATAATTAAATAGTTTTTATTACCAGTGATAAACATTTTTTAAAAGTGGTACTCAAACGTTTTTGTTTTATAAATTACTTTTATTAATAAGAAAACCGTTTGATAGTAACATATATCTACACTAGATATTGTTGGTAACTTATTTGTACCAATAACAAAAAAGTTTCACGTTTGTGAGGTTTACAAATGTTCTGTCTACGAAAAGAACAATTGCATCTTCAACGACATAGATGTTTTAATCATTGGTATTTTAATTCTATGAAAAAAGCTGAAAATGTTCAAATGGTCAGAAGACATTAATGTAAATAGACAGTTTAGAAGAGCACATTCAGATTCTACTTCCTGAGCTGCGAGAACACATTACTACTACTTTGTACAGATTCAAGTGAAACGCAAAGAACAATTGCATCTAAAACGGCATAGACTTTTGAATCATTTGCATTCGAATTTTATAAGAAGACTGATTACTTTGAAAATGTTCAAATGTTCAGACATTGATCAACTGCAAAGAAATTATATGACTATCCATGCCACGAGCTATGTCGTCAGTATTACATCAAATTCCATGGAAGAAAGACAATGGCACTGTTAAAGACTTAGTGGATTTTCAAATACCTTTAAAAGAGCTGCTTGCACAAGGCGAGAAGATTCCTTTGAATTTTGGACGCCGTGTCGTATGTTTTAGGTTTCGTTTAACAACAGATTCTCTGTGGCACATTTATGAACAGTACATGCAAAGACATGACATCCATTGGGACTTGAACTGTTTAAAGTTAACAGTGGAAGCTGTCATTCTAAATTTTCTAGAAGTCGATTTTTGGATAGCTGGAATGTGAAAAATATCTTCAGAGCTACCGAACGACTTTGTTTCTTGACTGTTTTTCACTCTCTTTGTACAGTGGATGTAGATGGTGTTGGATATGGGTAATTGATGTCTTCTTCAAAATCGCTAGCGAGTATTGGGTGACACAGAATGTCTCCGTCGATTGACTTCTGCTTTCTCATTGGAATGTATAATTGTTTCATGACAGTAGATGATTCAAATTTATTTTGAATAGGTGAAATTATTTACCCTATGTATAGAGCACATCTCGACATAAGAGAATACACTTATTTAGTTTTTAATCGGTGAAGATGTAAGAGTCACAACTGATCGCCCATCTGGTAAGAGACTTACCGACAGTCATTCAAACGTATACTTCCAATATGACGACTGATTACTCCTCTCGAGATAGAAGTCAAGATACCTACTATATCTGTCAGGAAAAAGGACATTGGACTCCAGAATGTCCATATCGTCAAAATAAAGGAACCTCATAGACAGAAGAAAAGCAAGGCAAGAAGAAGAACACATTCCAGTAAAGAAATTCAATAAGGCTAAACAAGCAGAGGAAATAGTAGAAGAGGAAGAACCCATACCAGTAAAGAAATTCAAAGAGAAAGACAGTAAAAAGTGGACTTTTGTGATGTGTTATGAAATTTCAATGCATTCTAATTTCACAAGAATATGTGAAAGAAAACATTAGAGCATATCTGTCTTGATCTTTTTCTTTTAGTATGGATAATATACTCAAACGCCTTTACCGACAAAAAATGGCGTTTTTGACAGTAATTGTGGAGTGTTGAATAGTAAATGTAGTGTGTTGGATTGTAGATGACTGAGTCTTGGTCACTCTACCTTTCTCGTTGGTTGGTAAGTATTGGGTGTTGGTCACTGAAAAGAGCGTGAAATGTTAATTTTGTATACATATCTTTCACAATTTTTAAAAACGAATATTAAAATTGTAAACTTGCGTTTTACAATTAGTAAAAATATTGAAATTTTTTAATTTGTCAGTACATTTTTAATCTTTGCAAAATTCCGTATAATTTTATTATTTGTATTTATTACTGTTTTACCGTAAATGAATGTAAATTTGTAAATTTGTAAATTTTACATTTTTTTAACAATTTGAAAAAATTATTTTTTACAAGTTTTACATTTCGAGGGAAATTGCCTTTCAGTCTCCACTAAATTCCACATTAGTTTAAAAATATTAGTATTAATGTTAGCCTCGAGCATATTTTAAATTTATTTTCGTGCATTTTTCAGTATCCACTAAAGTATGTATGAGTTAAGGTATTTTAGCACTACTTTTTATCTTGGCTAACTCATTTACATTTTTTCCGGATTGTTTTCAGTCACCACTAAATTCCGGTACAGATTTCGAGTTTTAGTCCTACTTTTAGTCCAGGTCATTATTATTATTTTTTGTTACATTTTTTCCGGATTATTTTCAATCTTTGCTAAAGTCCAGTACAGTTTCAGAATTGTGGTACTACATTTAGTCTTGGCCAGTTTTTTATTTACATTTTTCCCGATATTTTTCAGTCTCCACTAATTCCGGTACAGTTTTCGAATTTTATTACTACTTTTAGCCTTGGCCAAATTTTAGCATTTTTTTTCCCGGATATTTTTCAGTCACCACTAAGGTCAGGTACAGTTTCGGAATTTAGTACTGCTTTCAGTTTCGGCCAAACCTTTTTACACATTTTCGAGATATTTTCCAGTCCCCACTAAAGTCCAGTAAAATTTCAGAATTTTCGTTGTATCCTTAGTCTAGGCCGATTTAAAAAAAGAAAACATCCAGGATATTTTTTTAGTCTCCGCTAAAGTCCAGCACAGTTTTTGGAAATTTTAGTAGCACTTTTAGTCACGTTCGTTTATGTTATTATGAACTGGTTCCCCTGCTTAAAGCTATTTATATCAGTTGCACAATATATGCAAATTTACTGACACCTCCAACATGATCTGAGGTATGGGTAATATTTTATATGTATGCCACTAAGCATCAGGTCACTGCATTCGCTGTGTTGGATAGTGTCTGTGCCATTTGAGTTCAACAACTTGTAACAATGTAACAAAGTAGCCCCATTTCAGGTCAACCGCTTCTAACAATGTAACAATGTTGCCACATTTGAGGTCAGCCACTTCTAACAATGTAACAATGTAGGCTCAATGTTAAATTCCCGTAGAGCTCTTTAACGGTCAACAACGTAACATTCCAATATAACCTATAATGCCCGCCACCCCCCCCCCACCCCCCGATGTAGGTCAGTCACTTGTAACAATGCAACGCCGTGTTAAATTCCCGTCCGAGGCCAGACTGGCCTCATCACGTTAAATTCCCGTAGAGCCCTAGAGTGGCATCCATCGTAAACCTACGGCGTAATGTTAATTCCCGTAGAGCGCTAGGGTGTCACCTACCACATATTAGTACTTATATATATATATATATATATATATATATATATATATATATATATATATATATATATATATATATATATATATATATATATATATATATATATATATATATATAGGCCTACAATATGTAACCATGTGTCTCGCCTGCTTGATCATTCACTTCAAATACAGGAGAGACACGGTGCTCATCAGAACACATGATTCTCTCTAACAATCAGTGGAAAACGTTCTGATTAAAAAACAATGTCTTAGGGCATGATACTGTCGTGAAGAAGATTAAGGTTTGCCATAACTCTTTCTCATGAAATCATATTTGCATGTATTTACCATAGTAAAATTCAATTTCGAATCCCTCTTTGACAGTGGTGTAGTCAGTATGATGGCGGATCAGGTAATATTGGGAAGATTTTAGCTCGTATCTCTTGGGCCTCTTTCCACAGTACCTTAGATCATATAGCTCTGTGGCGGTGGTGCAACGCCCTGCATGGAAAATGAGAATTATTACAATTCGTGCAGTGCACTACTTTATCATTTAACGTCGTCTATAACAAAATCAGCTACCAATGAACCCAAGAAATACAAAGGAGGTGAATTCTTTCGACGTTATTTTTTTAAACAAATACACACCCCAACTCCCCATAAATGGAGCTATTAGAATTTAGCATTGTGAACATATATTGCAATGACATTCTCTGTCTATAACAAGGAAATAATGTGCATTGAATTTATGGACCATACTAGAAATTATTCTTACGTTTAGAGATGAAAGGGATGCTCGAAAAAGAATTAACATGCTTAGACCAGCCAGATATACATAATATTTTAAAAGAAAAATAAAACCTAAAGAATTAGGTGCAGGACCATATATTTCAATGGGTAATGATCTGAAATGTATACAAATTCTTTAAATCAGGCAAGGATCAAGCGGTAATTACTTTTCATTTATAAACACATCTTTGGGAATATGTTTATACATCCGTTCGAGTGTACTCAGAATCCCTAAATGGACACTCTAATGAATTGTGGCAGGAATAGTTTCTAGCGGTTTAACGCTAACAATCTGAACTAAATCACGATGGTCCAGTTATTGATGACGACAAAATGCATTCACAAATAAAAGTACTCCACACATTCTTTAAGCAAAGATCGAGAAACACTGTAGAACCAGTTAATGAAAATTCAAGTTCCATTAAGTTAACCGCAAAATTAAATCATAATGACCCATATTTCGACATATATAAACAAAAAAGACAATATAATTTGTGGCTGATAAAAACACTTGGCTTTGGAGCTCTTAAGAATTGATGAACATGCTGAGAGTATTTCAGAAAGGATTTCGTGATTGATAAATATAAGTTACATATCAGGATCAGCAAAGAGCTCTACATAAACACATATACACTTGCAAGCAGAGGCGTCTATTTACAACACAAGAATAAAACTAGTAAACCAAATTTCAGTAAGTAGTAGTGTGTCTTAATAATTCATTATAAACAGATAATACACGGTTTGTTGTTTAACAAAAATTGTTCCATAGTACGAGAAAAGAGTGCGAGCTAGATGGCTCAGAGTCTAGCCCAAGTGGTCCACGTTTGCACACACCATGCCATAAATACCCGCATAAATGCATTTTTAACTACAAACAAAGCACATTGTATTCAAGCACCACGTGACATTACGATGTTTAAATACAGCTGACTTCACAAAAGCAAATGCGTCAAACCAGCTGGAACCATTTCAATCATGTAGGAATGAATAAAATATAATCCTGTATTGATTTCAACTATAAAACTATATATCGAAATGATTATTATGATAAACCGCAATTTTTTTTGAGAAATGAATTAGCTAATTAATATTTAATTACAGCTTACCTTTGTATATCATAATCCTGTCGTACTTGCAATACTCTGAAACTTCAATGTTAATGCTGGTTATTCTTACAACAAGAGTTGTGTTCTTTCCATACTCCGGGTTCTCTATCATCCAGTATTTATCATGATTGCTAAAAAGGAACACAAGTGATAATGCTTGTTCATCGTTGATATGCCTGTTCCAAAACAACTATGATAAACCACATATTCATTAAATTCAATGTCAAGCCTGTAGTTAAAACAAACAAAAACTGGGAACAAATGCACTAAAAGTAAATTACTTATAATGTATCTACTAACTTGATGCCAAACAACCTGACGATCTTTCAATGTTTAAAGCAGGATTTTAAAGTTTTCGTTAACATCTTTCATTAAATGTTCCTTTAGTTTGACTATGCTCCATGCATGTTATGCTTATCAGTTGAATTTAGTTCTGTTTATGTCTATAAATCCTACAGGTTTTCAAAACAAAATATTTGTGAGCAAAAAATTGAATCCATAACTTTATATATTTGCTTCATTTAGTATTCAATTCTCTGCTGTACATCTCACGTGTATACATCATGAGTCCTTCTGTGACATAAGCTAGTACTTTGCTAAATGGCATGTACAGTACTACTACTACAATTATTATTATCAATATTATTATTATTATTATTATTATTATTATTATTATTATTATTATCATCATTATTTTTATTATTAAAGAATGTAATTCAGCGGTTTAAAAGGCAATACATTCTCCATATGTTTGATTTCCACATCTGTAAGCTGAAATCGGTGTATAATGTTGATTCCTAAAGTAATGTTATGTTAAAACACAGACAGACATACTGATTGGTTTAAAATATAATTACGTTACTGCCAATACCCCAATTAAGCGAAAACAGAAATGCGCAAACGCAAAAAATGCAATAAAATATTCAGCCATACTTTGGATAGTAATTAGGGTAGTTTGTGCTTTTAAAATATTGCGCCATGGTGGTAGCAGTGAAGTTCTCATAACCATCATAGGCCTTGTAGCACACATCTTCCGCTGAAATAAGGGAAATATATATATATATATATATATATATATATATATATATATATATATATATATATATATATATATATATATATAACCATATATGTATGATCATGAATTTATATGACCCGAAAGCATGTTATAGAAGCTATATATTGAACCTATTTGTTATTACAGCTTCAAGCAGTATCGGATGGGACGATGGTTCTTCTGATTCTTCGCTAAAGTATGCAAGTTGTTGTCGAAATTGTATAATTTGACCCATGTAGTTTCTTTCTATTCAGATGTTACACAGGACTGCGCGGGTTGCAGGGATTGCATGTAGGGAATGGAGCCTTTCGGCAATGGGACTACTCCTAGGTCACGTAGGGCTTGTGTGTTATTGAGCCAGTCGGAGTCCTAGAATGGGTTCGATAACGAGTGAACCTAATGGCATTTATCCAAGTAGTTGTCGAAAATGTATAATTGTACCCACTTAGTCTCTTATCATTCATATATTACACAGCACTGCGCGGGTTGCAGGGATGTCACTGTAGGGAATGGAACCTTTCGGCAATGGGGCTACTACTTGGTCACATAGGGCTTGTGTGTTATTGAGCCAGTCGAATTCCTAGAATGGTTTCGATAACAAGTGTAGCTAATAAACATTTATCCATCAGCGAGACAGAACAGCTTTGGTTTGCATAACATAGGTAGTACCACGTCATTGTTATTGGGAATGTCTAGGTTGGAAATCTGTTTGTATCAGTATATCACTTCTAGTTTTGATTTATGGTCATTTACATTGTAAAAATTATAATTTTCTCAGCAATAGTCACCACTCATATTATATAAGAGCCAGGTAGCATAATAGTTGCCTATTATAATATATTCATAAATTTGTCATGCGGGCTGTTTTCATTTAAGTTGTTAGGTATTTGCCAGTAATTACGTGAAGGTATTACGTAATTGTCAGATTTATTTCATCATAGGGGCTGTACTTGCCCCCACCTTTATGACAATTTGTAATTTGGTACACCAGTGGAGACTTGATGTATTACACTACTTTTCAAGATGTCCGTGGTACAGTTATTTCACTTTGTTCGTGTAACACAAGGTTCTAAGTCTGATTTGTGATGCAAAGGACATTAGGTACTAAGATACTTTCATTTGTGATATTAATTTATTTATATATCCGTTGAGATCAATGTACATCTTTACCCCGTTGTTTGTATTATATGATGTTATAATCAATACGAATAAATAGCCCTTATCATCAGTAAAGTTATTTGCATTGTAATTCTACAAACATTTCACGTCTTATTTTATCGTAAAAGAAAATGCTTGCAACAAGTTTTACATTCGATACTTCACATGTCGACTCTGTGCCTTAGTCAGTAAGAAATTGTCACGTAAAATTTTCAATCGTTACTTTTGTCAACTTTCCATACAAAAATGACAGCTGCAAAAATAGCACTGTATACAATAGTTTATAATAGCTTTTTTCGGTAACAGTGAATGGGAGCTATTGATAACATATACTTACTTATGTTTAGAGATTCATAGGTGAAACGGAATCCAGAATACTGCAATGTATGATCTGAGTGAAACTTGAGACGCATCCACTGACCAGATGACTGTTGAGAGGGAGGTACATTATATCCACAGAACGTGTTCAACAGGTCTTTATCTACAACATAGACACCTGGAGGAAAGATAGAGAAAGCTGTTTATTGTACAACGCTACCACAAAATGATCGTTCCACGTATGTATGTCTCATTTCAGAAATACATTCTTTGTCAAGTAGAACACTATCTATATTCGCCCTTGAAGCGAAAAAAAAAACAACAAAAAAACAGAATGTATTCATCTACAGCTGAGACCGGAATAATGCTACCTCCTTTCGTATTGTTAAGACAAGTCGTTTTTGATGTGTACCGTTAATTATGCTAACATGCCAAGCCGCAGGTAAATACAAATGAAGACAATATCTTGAAAACGTTCCCAAAAGGTTATAAGTCTTATCGGTTTTCTATGGCCATAAAGAGAGATATTGAAACTTGGATAGTTCCCAAGTAGCTATATAACAAACCGAAATATAAACACACCAAAACTGCTACGATTTCTTTGTAAATACAGAAAATACATGTCATAGAATTACAATTGTATTTCTTTTTGTCTCCTCTGATTTCACGTTCTGTGTCAAAATTGATTGGTTTTCTTTCTACTCATGAAGGTTGTTTTTTTATTGCTATTCTACCCTTTTATTGTACCTGGTCTACTCACATCGTTCTCATATTTGAATTTTTTTATAACCGCCTGTTTTAAGTTTTATAACTTCTTTGACATGCGCACTAAAACACGTTGTGGATGGGCCACGTGACAATCCGATTAATCTGGCACGTGCGGATTAAAATTTTGCCTTTATTCGTCCAGAGAGAAAGTCATGCTCTGTTATTTCCTATTTTTCATTTTGAAATTCGATGAGACTGTGTAGGTATGACAACCTTGCTAAATCTGAAGTTAACTCACTTCATTCCGTGTGTATTCAATATTTCTACTTGTGTGCTATAAACATGCTTGTTAGAGAGAGAGAGAGAGAGAGAGAGAGAGACCAAATGCTTCGAAACAATAAAGTGGCGACAGTACGTCCCAGTGTTGTGGAGCTCCCTACACAGGGACCTTGATTTTCAGCATTCTATTCGTCTTGTCTTAAGAATTCGTGTAGTATTCCTGTATTTTTACATATTGCCTTGCATGATATGCATGTTTTGAGTTAAATAAGAGTCTATTTTTGAGAAAAGCTGTGTTGTCGCTTCAACGTAGGATAGCAGGACTGTGGTACATTTTTATATATAATATACATGGTCTGGTGTTGTAATATCGTCGAAGATCAGTTCGAAACGTAATCCTCTTGGGTCAGCATACATCAAGTTCCGTTGTGTAGCTTAAAACTTAGAGGAGACAGAACATCAATAATTTTAAGGAAATATAACGACAAGACTGCTAATCCATATTAGTCTAAAATTTTCAGATTGATGCCTCTATTGTATGGATCAGTTCTAGTTATATGCACTTTTGTGAGTTTGATAATGTCTGATATTGAGTTTGAAATGATATGTTGAGATCGAAATTTTGGACAGTCCTTTGCGATGAAAGACTCAAGAACATCTCACCAGCGTAAAGAAGTACGGGTCTGGAGTAAACGCTGCTCAACAGAGATGAAATTTCCAAGCTCAATAAAAGAAGTACACAGTCGCATTAATAATTTGTGATATGTACTCTAAAGGAGGAGTTGAATGTCCGCGTTATGGTGAAATCAACTAATAATTACCTCATCACGGTTCGACCAAGGAAACCTATGACTTTGCATGGTATCGCCAGACACACAACAGCCCGAGTTTGGCAATGAAGCCGCGTTGACACTGCACTATAGTAATGGATTGTATGGTAGTTTGAACGTTTGTACCAGAGTGGTGTTGATGAACAAGCAAGTTAACACGAGCAGATTATAGGTAAGGATTTGCAATCTATCTTAAAATATAATGTCTATCCCTCTAAAAACGCCACTTTGTGAATTTAAACCGGTACATGTCCCCTGATCATGTGTATCACCTATAGAGAAGTTAGTGGAAATATAATAGGTGTGAATGATGACTCCCTCCTTAAAGACCATGGAATTAATCTCAGTTTGCGTGAACTGTCACCAGGACAAGAACATACATTCATGCATGTCTTGGACACGTCAACATCGATTATTTTGAGTCGACCGATTGATCTGGGCCATACAACGACTGCCAAGCACCTGAGCAGACTAACTGGCAATACATCATGCAAGTGCCCATACACGAGGATATCTCCAGTCGTGTTTGAACAAGTTCGTTAGCATATGAACGAGATGATGGAGATCTGAGCTATTTCAGAATCGAAAAGTCCGTTTTCCTCAAATGTTGTCTTAGTGAGAAATAAGGATGGGGGTGGGGCTTTCGTTTCTCTACATGATGCAGAAACCTCACGGCAAGAACAACCTAGGATGCATATGCACCACAGAGGATCGATGAATTTCTTAATGCCCTTTCAGACTCTAGGTACTTCTCCAAACGCTACCTTAGGTCAGGGTATTGGCAAGTTGAGATACTAGAAGAGGATCAATACGAAGAGTACATTTTCTGTCGCAGCATGGGATTTTATGAATGCAACTGGAAGAGTTTGTTTATCCAATGCGACCGCCCTTTTCCAGCGCCTAATGAACAGATTAATCGGTGAGCTGAACTTTCGTGATTGTTTAATAAACGTAGACGACATAATAATTTTTTCCAAGACATATGAGGAGCATCTTCAATGTCTACAGGCTGTATTTCAGCAACCTCAACAACACGGACAGAAGCTCAAACACTGAAAGCTTGAATTCCTCAAAAGAAAAGTAAACTATCTGGATACATTGTATGCACAGAATGAACTTATACCGACCCAGAGAAGACAGAGTGCCTTCCAACCTGGCCAAACCAAGGACTATCTGGTAAATCATAAGTTTACTGAGTTTCTTGAGATATTTCCGCCAGAATGTCAAGAGCTATGCCAGGACAATTACTCCACTGAAGCGACTAACAAATGTACTACGATAGCCGCCTGAACCTGGTGAACAGAGCAACATAATGCAGTCTATACAATCATTAAACTGTTGCCGACCACACTTGTCCTGCCATACGCTCACTACACTTTGCCCGTCAGCAGTATCATACTGATTAGTTTATATTTCGGTAGCTGATTTAGGTCAACGCTTTCCATACCACTTGACTTTAAAAAATTTAACCCGCGTGGCTAACATTTACTCAGGAAAAAATAATTCTAACGCAAGCGTGAACGAGTTTACGTAGCAAACTCGGCTAGCGTAAAACGATGTAGCCATTACTAATTTGTTGGAAATACAATTATTAATTCTTTGGAAATAGAATTATACAATTACTAATTCTTTGGAAATGCACGGAGACACCGACAACACTGCTGCCACCGTAAGTGCAGACAATTTCGTCTTTGTATATGTGGTGTCATCATGGAAACTCTTTGCAAACACAGTGAACACTCTTTACTCGAATGAACGATTTTGCTGCTAACATAAACGATTTTACCCTTTGATCGCGTAAACAACTTCCCACGGATAAACCACAGCCGGTTACATCAACTGTAAATCAACTGACACAATCCGCGCGAGAATGTGGAATCCAAATACTATTAGGTCTCGTAGCTGAACCATATCAGATTATGAGGCAGCTTCGTGCAACAGCAGCACAATGAAATATCTAAATTCCTCCATTAGCCAAGCGGGCGGAAATTGCACGCATAGTCGAGGATGAACAAAACCGCCGACGCATCGCAGCCACTATCGCCGCTGAGGCAGTCAAGCATGTTCGTCAACGAGCCCAAGTGCCTGAATTTCAGATACAAAAACGTCATGGTGATTTTGAAGATTACCATACAATCATTAAACCCACGTACGCGCCAAGCAAAGACGCTAGTTAACTTTTATCAAAGAAGCGTCCGTCGATTGTAGCAACGTTGCAGCGCTCTGGCACCTCTGGAGTTAAGGTGGACATTGTTCTTGGTGTACATTTGATTATGCCGCTTAATCCTAAGTCATCAGAGAAGGATTGTTTACAAATTGACACCCCCAGCTGTATTTACGGCTGTGAATGTATGTCAATAAAGTGCACGGATAATTATCTTTCGCCAGAGGGCCTGGATGGATTCATACATCAAGATGAGTACGGATCTGAGGACTAAGGCAACGAATGAGTTTAAAAAAGATTTCTCCAAACTCATGAACAACGCTGTGTTCGGAAAAACAACCGAAAACCTCCACAAACGTATCCGCGCTTACCTTGTTTGGGACAGCGAGCAAGATAACCTTCGCAGGCTTGTTGCTGACTTCGCGTTCGATAGTAAGCCTTTTGACGGCGGACTCATTGCTGTTCACAGTAAAAAATCCAAACTGAAACTGACAAAACTAATGTATGTTGGTACGTCTGTGTCAGACTTATCCAAACTGCTCATGTACGAGTTTTATTACAATAAGATTAAACCGCAGTACGGTGACAACATGAAGATGTTATACAGGGTTACTGACTCTTCGTTGATGCAAATCACAGCCCATGACGTGCATGTGATTATCCAAAAGATCATTCGCTGTTTAGTAATATCAATGAAAAGGTTGTTGATAAGTTCAGGAATGAGCGCTCGGGCAAGCCAATCGAAGAGTATGTGGAACTATGACGCCCAAAATGTATTCGATCACGGTTGGTGGCTTCAGAAACATTAAAAAGGCGAAAGGAGTCCGACGAGCGATTGTGCAAAAAGATATCCGTCCGACACGATATGTATGTGGAATGTCTTAGCAAACGACGCAAAGTCGCACACAGCAACTCCGATCCGGTCAGAGAAACATCGCATCTGTGTGTATCGCTGCACCAAGGTGAGTTTGTCCCCACTTGACACCAAGCGATGGATATCCCCCGACGAAATAAGCGCTTACGTTTACGGGTATTACGCGATTATGAATCAACTTACGATTTAAGAATAGACATTAGTGGTAGTTCCGTATCCCCTGAAACGACTTACAGTTCCTCTTGCACAAATGCTCTGCTTGGTGGTTGGACCGTCAGCAAGTGCTAATGGTAACGTGTTGGTTGTCACGGAAATTCAGTCCGGTCCGAGATTGTAAATACTTTGACCGGGTCAGTAGCACGACGTTGCCTGCCTTGTAACTCCCACGGTGCAAACATATTCAAAATCAAGTTGTTTCCGAGTGAGTATAACACGAGTTGTTGTGACTTTGATTTGTGGGCAACGCTGACAGTCTTCTGTCGAATCGCTTCAGCAAGTTCTAACCCAATTGCGCGTGTGATTTCATTATCCAACTCCCCTATGAATCGCTCTATATGATTCATTAACAATTCTTGCTCATACTGATGTTCGAATAATCGTTCCGCAAAAGTGTACGGTTAAAATCGTTCCACAATCGCTTGATAATGGTGTATAGCAACAAGTCGAAGACTAACCAGCACCTTTTTCTTAGCCCGGAACCACCTGTAACAGCCGTGGTCATGTTAGTGATGAACGTGTGCAAATATGTTTAAGAGCATCTGCGACACTTGCGAAATCTTTAGACGTCAACGGCTTTGCTTCACTGTATCTGGTGGCAACATCTATGATGGTTAATGCGTACTTCTATGTGCGTCCGCGTACACGATCGTGCGGTAGAAACAAAATATAAACCTGTTGAATTCACAGCATACCATCCACGGGAAATCTTCTTTGGCGCGGGTAGATACATTTGCCACAGCGCTTGTTTGGCTAACCATGCCGAGTAACCCTCTGAGTGACCTTTGTTGCGCTCGCTAACTTTTCAACAGCAGTTTCACGTTTCCAAATACCGCGCGGACTGTAGTATATCGGGGCCAGTTTCTTATCCGTGCTTGTTCTATTACAGTTTTACATCCAATGAATGAATTTTGTCCACCACCAAGTGACGCACTAGCGACCACCAAGAGCAATCTTAGATTTCATACCTCCTTTGATAATCCATCTGGCGATTCTTTCTCTGAGTGTAGGACTGATTGAATTTAATACATGGACCAGATCTATATCAGCACGTTGGCGCTCATGGATATCAGTTGATGTTTTATACGCGAGATTATGTCGGAAGCATGCAGCGGTTTATGGGTTCTTCTTCGAGCTTTGGTCGAGTCCAGTCGTATATCTAGTCGTGTTCCAGGCCCGCAATAATTATATCCAGTGATATATTTTTCGCCATGGTATTTGCTCCACGGTGTTCCTGGTAGCTTATTTAATGCAGCAGCGATATCACCGCCGACATTTTTAATAAACGTGAACTTTGCTCCACATGGGACGCAAGATCGAGTGATTGTGGCTCTGTTATTACGCGTTAGAACACGCGTTGGATTTGCAGTACGAGTTTTCATGCGGCAGCGCACACAATATGAAGGCATGACTGTGTTAGATAGTAAGTGACGTTTAACACGGCATCACGAAAAAGGAAATTCGCCGTCATCAACTTCTTTGCGCAGGCTAAACCCAGACCACCCAAGAACCGTGACATATTTCCAAACTCAGTTCGCGCGTTGATTACTGGATCGGTCAGATCCGAGAAAACCCAATTGTTGTTGAATCTGATCACGAGATGGTTAATGTGGGATCGTTTGTATGTGATAGCACCGTTGACGGTCAAATAATCAGGTTATGATGTCCTCAAGAATTTTACGGAAGCACTTCAGTCGTCAAAGACGTCGTCATCGTCCACCATTAACCTCTTTTACACAATTGACTAAGCTCCTGCAATTGACGAACTTGATCCTAGTGCGAATAATCTTGTCGTGTACGATGATGTTATGCTTGAACACCAAGACAACACCGCGAGAATATTTTCCCGAGGCCGATTCAAAAACATAGACATGATTTATGTAACACAACTATACTCACACGTGCCTAAAGTGATGCAACATGTTAATGATATTTCGTGGCATTGACGCGCATGGCCTTGCAAACATTCATTTGACTTTGTATGCCACTGACCACTCGTGGAATTAGTTTCGAAATATATTTACGTAGGTCACCCAGGACCCGTATAGTTTCCTCACGATTGACTTGACTGGATGCTCTGCATCCCCAAATTTTTTTTCCGCGGATCTTAAGGGAGCAATTTAACAACCACGATAAACATATACAATGACGAAATCTGCTAGCGATGCCACAAAGAAGGCTGCTGATCGACGTCGCAAAGCCGCGCATGATCAACTATAACTTCTACACGAGTACATGGGTGCACGCAAACGTGATAAAAAGCGTCCATTAAAAAGTCTTGATTTACTCGCTATGGTGAAGTCAGTCAAGCATTTATGAGCGATGAATTCAGAGCCTAAGATTCTCAGGCGATGATCCTACGCAAGTGGGAAACCAGGATTGTTAACGTGGGTTCATCAACAGGGACTGGGACTCATTGGTTTGCATACGTGGTAACGCCTCGACATCTTCTATATTTTGACTCATACGGGTTTGAACCGCCACTTGAAGTTGTTGATTATTTAAACCGGAGCGCTGGACGACACCCGTTGTTTTTTTCGACTCTGCCAAAGCAAACTACACTGGACGGGCCAATATGTGAACATCTTGTTGTTGAAGCGTTGTGTGCACTCGAGCGTCCACCAACACCACGCGCGCATTTTGATTTTACCTTGTCACTTAGAAAGTTCGCTTCAGAGTATACGAAATGCCTAGCATTAACATTCACGGGCGTTACTAAACACGACACGGCGCTGATGTTAATTTGAGCAAGTTTGCAACCAAAGCGGATTTTACTGAGTTTACCAGTCGAATTATTGTTGACGTCCACCCGGGCGGGCTTGCCATTTTCCAAGATCAGACTAGAAAGCTTAAAACATCTAACGTGGTCATTCAAGATGTTGTTTTGAAGACTTTGTTGCAAAAAACCTGGCCTAAATCAATGAAATCGGGGGAATCAAAGACTCTGGCGTGTCGGTTGCGTTTATCAAAAACTACGTCGACACAAAAACGGTATCGAAAGTTAAAAAGTCTGGCGATGAAATGAGTGGAGACCTTATTATGAACGGAAATCGAATTCAACTGATTCAAGACTCTATCGATGATGCTGATGTTGCAACAAAAGAATACGTGGATATCAGAATTGCCCTCACTACCACACGTAGTAAAAGCGAAGAGATCAATAAACGACATATTAGCCGTTGAGGGAGCAATATCCAGTACGGGCACAACAGGTGGTCGATTTATGTTCAATACTTTTTAATCAGCAAGCTAGTACATGTTGCCTCGGAAAATCGTTTACGCTACCAAAGGGTAAAATCATTTACGTTAGCCGCAAAATCGTTCACGCGAGCAAAGAGTATCCAGTGTGTTCCTGGAGAGTTTTACAAGGACACCACATACACAAAGACCAAATTGTCTGCACCTACGGTGGTAGAGTTGTTGTCGGTGTCGCCTGCATTTCCAACGAATTAGTATTTGTATAATTCTACTTCCAAATATTATTATAATTGTATTGGCTTCATCGTTTCACGCTAGCTGATTTTGCTACGCAAGATCGTTCACGCTAGCGTTAGAATTATTTTGTACTGCCTAATTTTTAGCTACACCGTATATACGCAGTGTGACGCGCGGGTAAAGAATTGTAAAGTCATAGGGTATAGAAGGCGTTGACCTAAATTAACTACCGACATCTAAACTGCCCAATGTGATACTACTCCGTGATTTTGAACATATACAATAACTCAGAAAGACTCGGCTCTGTTCTTTATCAAGCCGAAGAGGGAAAAGACAAACCCATCTCTTATGCAAACCGCTGTTTACGTCAACCCCCATGCAAAAGAATTACCCACGCCGGAATTCTTGCCACATAAATGACGCAAAATTAGAAATCACACAGGACAACGATCATCTCATCTACGTTTTGACGACAACTAAATCGGACACCAGCGGACGTCTCTGGCTGGCAACCCTGTTAAACGTTGACTTAAAAATCAAGTATAGGTCAGGAAACGCAAACATGGACCCCGATGTACTTTCGAGATACTCAAGAAGGATATCCGAGATTTCCAATGACTCTGTCAATGCCATATGCACCTCTAAGGTGTTAGAGATTGAAGCGAGATCTTTAAGGAAATGCTCATGCTCAGTGATATCTCACTCTGCCTTTTACCCCATGCGACGATCCTGAAGAGATAGAGATAAATGTTTTCAGATCTATTGATTGGGTTTTGCAGCAGCAAGCATATCGAAACATTCGTCGCATCATTCAGATTGCAGAGCAATGGAACAAAGCCTTCCCGAAGAACAACTACTCAAGAAAGGAGAGAATTGCAGGTTTATTTAATAATATGGAAAACATTTATGCCTCGAAATGGCATCGTTTGCCTAAAGAGACAGGCTGAAGGTAGATTAGGTCATCAGCTTGTTCTACCAAAAGTGTATTGAGACTTAGTTTTCAGGAGCCTGCATGATGATCTTGGACATCACTGCAAGGATAGAACTCTTTATGTAGGGAAAGTACGCTTCGTTTTTGCAGGGAACAAATGGGAAGATTGAACGAAAAGTTAAGTTCTGCACACGTTGCAGAAAGCGCAAGGCTTTGACTTCAACGGTTTCCGAGCAGTTGGTTAACATTAAGATACATCAGCCAAAGAAACTGGCATACATTTACTACCTGGCCCTGCAACAACAGAAGGGCGGATTCGAGACAATTCTTGTGATAACTGATCAATTTACGCTCTTTGCACAGGTAGTTCCGACGTAAACTAAACAGTTAGGACATCTGCAAGACCCCTTTTTGACAATTGTAATGTTCAATATGGATTGCTGTTGCGCTTGCACAACGATCAGGAAATACATTTTGAATGAAGCACCATTCGAGAACTTTGCAAGATTGAAGGTATCAGAAAGTCTAGAACTAGACATTATCAAAGCATGGGAATGGACCAAACGTTGCTGAATATGCTTAAAACACTCGAAGAGCATCGAAATAAAGACAACACCATATGTAAGAGTGATCCATGGTGCATTTATACAACGCAAATTGACATGAAAGTAAAGGATACTCTCCACATATTCTGATTTTAGCCTGACAGTAGCCTTGAAATTGATGCTTTCCTTAGACTTGACCCAAACAAATACCGATCGCCTAACCGAACTTTGCCTATACGGGTACTGAAAGGGAGGTGCGTAAACTGGCAGACAGAGACAGAATATGTATTATTTGAAAGTTGGTGAGTTTCAGTTTGAACCAGAGACCGATTACTAGTCAAATTAGTCAGACTTAACTGAGGCACAGAAGTGTCGAAAAATATGAGAAGTCATGCATAATCTTGAATAGATTAAATCCCGAAATATTAGTGTTTTGAGGTCAGAAAGGAACAGGGATCTGACCCAGTAAAACGTCTACATAGGAAAATGCTTCTACCATTTATGACACTGCTTTCTAGTAGACCAGGAGATACAACAACCTCTAAAAGTTCAGAACGTTACATCCACATGGATGCCAAGGCCAAGGTGATCAAGAGCGAATATGGTAGGTGCAAGCAGAGATAAGGGCCCCGAGTCAAACAGCTCCGATTCCTACTCGGATGCAGGAAATGTCTATATTATCTATCAGAGGCGACAAATTGAGATGAATAACACTGCTACTCTTAGTCCAGCAGCCCCAGAGTTGGGACCAATTGTCAGTGGATTTTGTTTAGCACATCTCATTCGTCAGAAAGGTACATGCTGGATTTAACTGCTGCATCTTTGACTGGAGAAACATCTGTGCAAACCCAAGCACACACGTCAGAATACAGTGACAACTCACCGAAAAGATCCACACGTTTAAGCCAGTCTCCACAGTGGATGCTGTCGCGTAACTGGATGTTGTAAATTTCTTCGTGTTATTGATTTTCCTTTCTTTTTGTTTTCTTTGACAAGTTCGTCGCGGATGGACAAAAAAGTGTCGAGGACGAGATTTTCCCATTGTGGAGGAGAATGTCACTGAATGACAATTCTTTTTCTTTTTGTCTCCATTGAATGTACGTTTTTTTTGTCATAATACTTTGTTTTTCTTTACCTTTTCTTTGTACTCATGTGGGTTTCTTATACTACTTTTCTATCATCATATTGTGCCTGCACGTTCCACTTCGTTGTCATGTATATATATTTTTTCTGTTTTATGCATACCAGTCTGTTTAAAGTTTAATAACTGTTTTGACCCTCACACTAAAGCCCGAAATGGATGGGTCACGTTACAACCCGACAGACCTGGCATTTTGCCATTACTCCTCCAGTGAGAAAATTATACTCCGTTATTTACTTTTTTCCGTAGGAATGCAATGAGATTATACAGGTATGTCAACATCGTTATATTCGAAATTATATTACTTTATTCTGTTGTATTTCATATTTCAACTTGCGTTGTATGAATATGCTCCTTAAAGAGAATGAGATGGTGTGTGGACGAGAGAGAGAGAGAGAGAGAGAGAGAGAGAGAGAGAGAGAGAGAGAGAGAGAGAGAGAGAGAGTATGTGGGTAGAGAAAAGCCTAAATTAATAATTTCGTCATGAAATGCAGATTGTATTGCTACGATAGTGAACTCTTTATTGTTTATGATACTGCAGTCGATTTCAAGCACATTCTCTCTCACGAATGCTAATTAAGCTGTGTTGAACGATTCCTGGTATGAAATGGTTTATTTCAAACATATCATGCGAGAAGGTTATTACAACAACCCCACCTACAACATTGAAATCCTATATTCTCCTTGAGTCAGCTTGTGAGCACGATCATTTAAAAATGTCTTGACATCGCAAGCAATAACTTGTGACGTTTTCTCGCAGTACGCACACAATTCCTATTCGGTAGTTACCATCATAGCCATTGACTGGTCTTTCAAACACAAGGCCCACATCTGACAATTACAACAGACGTATGAGAAATAAATTTACAGTCATTTGATTACAGGCTAGTATAAATTAGCTACAAGTGTATATTTACCGTCATACACACGAAGGTAGTCATATACGCAGTAGGTATTGTTTTCCACATCAAAGTAATCGAAAGTAATCCGAATAATGTAGTGTCTGTTTTCAGCCTCAAGTAACCACTCACAATCCAAATTGCTGAAAGAGAGGTTAAAGGCTGAAAGTTTAATGAATGCACTTTGATAATTTTGAGATATATCACAAAAGAATGTTTAAAATTGGTTATGAATAAATAAATCAAAAGTGGTAACTTAATTATGTAAGCTCAAAATTGGACAATAGCAAACATAAATGTTCCATCAGGTACGTTCGAAGATGAACATAAGCAATACGAAACAGCCCATCTCCTTTTTAAAACTTACAATGAAACTTAATTCCAAGCATTCTAATTAGAATAGTATTTATCTCAAGTGCGATGAAAAATAGTCATACTTAGCTTTTCCTCGATTACTTTTTATTTCATGTTTATAGGGCCATAATATAAACGTACAATATGAGCATTGATGTTTTTTTATCAAATGAAGCAAAGGCTTTTCCATTTTAATGAAGTTTTAAGTGCAGACAATTTGAGACAGCGATCAATATAAAAATGTGTCTCAGCGCGAGCTGAAGTACACAGACAAAAATCAAAAGGCAAATAGCAATTTAACGTTTGGGCATTATACGATTAAATGGAGATGGTTCGGTATTTATCGATGTTTATATTTTACCTAGTCACTCACAAAGTAAATGAAGTCCTGTTAACTTTGTGAGTAATTGGGTAAAATGTACACTTCAATAAATAACCAACCGTGATCAGCTAATATTATAAATAATATAGAGTCTCAGCTGGTCATAGCAGTGATCTGAGGACCTTTTTATCATTCAGTACGATTTTGTTTTCTTTTTTACGTGGCTATTGCTTCCTTGAACGTTAAGGCTTGCGTCCGGTATTTGTTGCTTTAGTTTTCGTTGTTTGTGCTCACTACGCATTTAGATCTTTCAGAACAAACATTATGACCATTCTTAATGAGATCCCCTGCTCATGCATAATATATCCACTAGTTTCAATCACAGGTAGTGAGAAAATGTCGAAGCAAAGAAGGGGTAATTTATGACTGTATATCGACTTGTAAAATCTGCCATATGCTTTGTGTTTGGCTACATAAGTGAGTGTTGGAGTGCAAGAAGGACTTTGCAATTACATTGTTTGAACTTTTAATCGAAGAGTTTATGCTGAGTTGCAAATTTTGACATGATGTCACGGGGGTGGTGGATGGCCGTTGTTGTTGTTATTATTGTGTTGTAAGTTGTTGTAGAGGTACATCTTGACCTAAAGTGCACTGTAAATTGATTGGTAGCCGAAAGTAGTTCCCAGAATTTGGCGATGTGTAAAACACTCCAGATCAGTATCACGTGACCGTTTATATCCAATCACATTACAGAAAACTCAGTCAATTAATAACAATTGGAATTATTGGACAACCAAGAAGTGTGTCTTTGATTGTTGTCATTATTGTCCATATAGAGAAAGTAAGACTAATTTCAATTATTAATAGTTGTATTATATGACATTTGTCCTCTGAAAGAAGAAAACGTTAACCCTCATTTAATACCGATTTAAAATGTTTAAAGAATAAGTGTAGAAATTGCGTAGACATAGTGATCTTCGTATTGAATTATCATTTTTAAAATAAGGAGGCACCTGCTTCCATTCTGTGACTTTGCTAAATAATAAGTAGTGTAATCATGATACATTCCACGGAAGTCAGGGTAATCTTGCAAAGTTGAAAGTAATTGGTATCAGAACTATTGCATATCTGTCATTTTGGGGACAGTCTAAAATGCAAGTAACGGTTTGTAAACAATAAAAATAATTTTCAAGGTCGTCAAAACCGCGTTTCAAACATTTTTCGGTAGCATGTACAAGTATGAATGTTTATTTGAGAACATCAAATTCTGCAAGCAACATAATATGTTCTGGTTCCGCTATGTGTGAGTGGTTGATAGTCGAGATATATATTATTTTGATTCTGTTGTATATAGGTTTCCCACAATACAATTAACTGAGCTATACGCTGTTGATAGGACATTAAACTTTTTCCTGTGCTGTTTGGGTATTATTTATTGGTCACACATAAAAAATGATATGACAATACAGTAAGAAATAAAAGAAGAGCTTACTGGTCATATAAATTTGGAAGACTGGGAAAGGTGACGCTATGGGTAGACCAAGGGCAGTAGCCAATTAAAGTTCGACCTGTGCTGTCACACACTGATTCAGTATGATTGCTTGGTGGAAACGTTGTAACATTCGTTATACCATACCAAGAGGGAGTGGACCCTGAAATGAAAAGATAAACAATTAAATATATAAATAATTACATTAATAAAGTCAAAAATTGTGCATAATCTGCAAAATTCATTTTAAAGCTTAACTGTGCTATGCAGTATTTGTACCATATCATTAAGCCCACTTGTCAATTCATTAAAAAAAATATCTGTATTTATAATTGTCTATTGGTCTTATTCATTTACTTTTATCTTTCTGTTCATGCCATATTTTGAATGTAGCTGCAAATATAATTTTTTTAGTGAAAATAAATGAATTGTACATATTCTTAGATTTGTATTCAGGCGGACAAATCATGATGTCCTCTGACAAAAGAAGACAATACAATAAGAGGCAATCATATAAACTTACATTCAACTTTACTGTATGTGAGAAGCCAGCCATGGTTGTCATTGTTGGAGATATCGATCGAGAGACGTACAAGAGCGTACTGACCAGATGTTGTAATATTGAAGGTCGAATATCCATATGTATTGCGTGCCTTGTTATAACTCAGAAGTACTGGTGATGAGTTCTTGTTACCTGAAGTATAATCAGCATAATACTGCTAACTGTAGAGCCTTTACCAAAGTTCATGGCAACGAGAAATGAAATAAGACCATTAACTTGTATACTGATTTTAAAGTAAATAAATGTCATTTTTATTATAACAAATAATTTTTTTTCATTTTCAAGCTAGACACAGATAATTTGACATATGCGATTTTGCAACGTATGTTGGTTTCACATACAGTTAAACTTCGACAACTTTGATTGAATTCGGTTTATTGATTGTGATGCCGAATATTTGAGTTATTGATGCAAACTTATCGAAGGTTTAAGGTACATCGGAATTTCGTGTGCCGATTGAGCCTGGTTCTTATGTTGCTCACTTGTGTTGCCGATAGCCAATGACACAACACCATACATATACATTCCAAGCAGGCATTAATAATCTGTCTTTACAGTCAAACCTACTTGAAACGTCTCCTTTATCAAGCAACTTTCACATGATATATTGGTCAATTTCTAACATATTTCTCTCATTTAATTCAATCGGTATTAGAGTAATTTCTGCAATTTATTTTCATAAATATACAGATAATCGGAACCATCTTCTAAATCAAAGAAATAAAATGATGAGACTTAAAACATTGCATAACACGGTGATTTCTGAGGTGTACCGTTAAATATTGTCAGAAAATCATTGCCACCATCTAAATCTAGGAATAAAACGTTTATATAATTCTTGTACGACCTGCAGGGACTTCGAATCATCCAGTACAACGTTTGACCCCTGTTCAGAGAAAAGGAGAGGAAATACGCTACAATCTTGCTGACAACATAAGTATATCATGTTATTACTTGTATTCCTAATGTAGATGAGGTAGAAAGATTATAACTAATTATTGATTTGGAGAAGACAGATGAAGACAGGGATGAATAGAAATTGAGAATAGAATGAACATTTGGATTCCGTAATCTGTTGAATAGAATGCACACACACGCACACGCGCACACACACTTATATACATATATGTGTGTGTGTACGTGTGTGTGTAACAATATTTAGCAGTATAGCTATTAATGAATTAATTAATTAGTTTTTCTGCATTCTAAATAAAAGAACAGAAGAGTAGCTATATGCGAATGTTGTTGAAATGACATATGTCAATTTTAACACTGATCTTATCATAATCAGAGATTAAACAAGATACAAAGTTAGGAGTCAGAATAAAACCCTACACTTGGAAAATAATACGTAAATACTTGGATTCTTTCTTAAGAATAGATAGATTATTAAATAATATCGTTTTAATTCATAGTTTCTAAGTATGAAATTAATAGGTACATACACATAAGTATTGTAGGTGCTGGAGAAGGGAGGATGCAGGGCTGAAATTGCAGAATTATTATCCGTTGTGAGGAAGGTATAATCATCCGGCACGGCACCGAGCGTGAAAGCAGGTTCAGATACTAAAACAATCCAAACAAAATCTGTAATTAGTATTGTGGAATTTACTTACTTTACATCCAATTCGAAGTGATTTAAATATTTAAAGAGAGTAAAATATACATAGGCCTACAAGTTTTGGATCGTTGCAACGGGGGTAATAAAACTCAGGGCTAACAATTCAAGCTTTTTTATCCACTAGATTAATTAGCAGTTGTACTTCGTTATGCTACGAATTTGTCAAAAGTAATTATTCTTCCATGACTTGTATACGAAAGCCTGTAAATTTCAAGCAATACTTTGTCTCAAATAAGCAATACATTCTTTGACAAATTTGTTTCTTTTAATGCATGTAGCATTTTTAACCCACGTTTTGTGTTCTTGTTAGAAATTCAAGGTATCATGTGCAAAATATATGTCGAGCCCGCCTTAAAGGAAAACAAAAACTTTAACACTGAGTTTATTTTACCGTCATAAGAACATTCGTACCGATGAACACGCACGCTAAGGTGATCACTTTGTTGAGCTTCCTCGAGACAATGAATCCTTCAAAAGGACAGGTAATCATTTTGCCGTTTTCTTTTACCCTTATAAATGTTGTATACAGATTAACTTGGTTTATAAATTGTTTCAATGTGGAAAATGACGGCTTGACTATCCCTATTATCCCTGATATTGTTGCAATACAGTTCCTTGCCTATCAAATCTCAGCGCGTATGATAAACTTATTATGGTATTTTCTCACTGCCATTCATTATCATGACCTTCAGTAACGACAGCAGCGGATAATTGAACCACAGGTCAGATATTATTATAGGTTGACAAAATATTGTTAAAGTAGATAAAATAATTAATGTCTTAGAAGTTATTACTCTGCAACAACCTTAGTAATAGCTCTTGACCATGAGTAGATCATACAAGTAAAAAAAATATACTTTCATATTCTCCTTATGATACTTTGTTTGCTTTATCTTGCCTTCAGACTGAATATAATAGAGAAATACATATTATATTTGTCTGCAGACGTATTGGAGGTTTATATGTGCATTTTTCCAAACTTATGCACACGATCTACAAATACTGATACAAAAACACACTTCAACAAGATTAAATAAAACTGTATTTATTAAAGGACTAGGATAACATAACTGTCATACATACAATTGTTTCCTGCTACAGTGAGATATCGAATGATGAATCCATTGAAGCCATTTACGGTATCAATTTTAACACTATCAATCAATGTATCTGATGCATCATCGGTTGTAAGCTGTACGTGAACGTAGCCTTTTGTACTGACGACAAAACCAGAATTAGATCCATTGGAGTAGAAAAGTAGAGTTCCACCTGAAAAACAGAGTATAAAAACAATATGAAATATTTGAATTTATTCACTTTTTTTAAAAGAACTTCTTTTCCATGAAATGATGCCATAGCATACCAATTAAATACTATTTTTAAAGCTTTCTTTATATTAACTTTGAAACGAGGAGGAAGTCCAGTTTGGATGTGGATATATATAAAGTCACGTCATATATAACGCTGATAATAATAAATGTGCTTTTAGTAAATAATTGCTGTGAGAAACCCCGATATACACTGATATCCCGTTTGTACAATGTGCTTTAATGGGTTCAGATGTAAGTAGAGTTTGCCATTTTATGCCAAGACTCAAGGAACGTTACATACGAATGACTTTTCTATTGTGGATGCTGATGTTATAACGTTCCAATCTAATTTGAATATAAACCTCAGATCAAGACGGTCAAGAACATCATTATTAATTTCATGTCTCTACTTTTTAATGTTTCCATTTTAAGTTGCAAAGTTATTATTTCCGTCTTTGCTTTTAAATCGACTCTAAAATCAAAGTTCCAAATATTCCTTGTTTTAGTTTGGTGACGTTGGAACTTAATTTGACATATAATTAACACTTTAAGCCTATGTAACAAGCATTTACAATGGTTAAAATCGCACAATGTGACGCAGTAAAAAACCTTATAACACCAGAAAGAATCTACTTGTATTCATGCGCTTTGAAAATGTTTGTGACTAATAGTTAACATATCGATCTGTTACTTATTTCTTGAGACATGTTATTGTTTTTATAAATAGTTGCAATTATAAGATTTGAATTTCATATTTAATAGGACTCATGTCATGGAGTTTGAAAATCCATTGCATAGTGCATGAGTGGTCTTATGCAGTTGATGCATAGTGCATAATAAATTTTCACTCTGCATGAATTCATGAATCCTGTAAAATAATAAGTTCAATTTGTAAATAGTTTCGTCAGTTTTCGGATAGTTACATTCTAAATTGAGTGGTGTAGTGGTATCATATAAGAAACGATAGGGTTTGCCTTGACTCCATTGCTAGATGTGTCGCTCGGTAATATATTATATTAGAGATAGGAAGATTAAGTTTGGAGATACGGATCATGATCAAAGCCGGATTCATCCATGAAATGTAGCTTCCATTTTCAATGTCTTTTGAATTTGATATGATGGATGGTCCCAGTAAGATGATACAAGATTTAAGATAAGTGCTCAAAGATTAGTTTTAATGTCATCTATTAAAAATTAGGATTTTTCTGTTTCATTTCATATCATGTTACTTTTTCATGACTGCATGTTCTGAATTCAGTCTTAAAGCTGTCTGTGATCGTCCCGTTTTACTCAATACCCGAATCGTAATGAATCGGGAAGGAAAAAAAACTAGACGTTCCCAAAAAAACACTCTATCAACGTTAAGATCCTTTGAATCAGTGTTTGTATATTCAATCAAAATTCATACCAAAACATAAACTGAAGATATATTTTGACCACAATTCTGAGAGAAGTGAGAAATTCTTAGACACTATTCAAATTTAACCTAAACCAAGCAGTTTTTTTTGTATTATAAGAAATATTCAGAAACAGTCTAAAAATCATAAAACATTATTTAAAAATGAGCAGCTATATTTAGGTACATTTGGAAACATTCAGACAGAATAAGAAATTTGAGGACAATTTCAAACAATATTTAGATATAGTTTGGATGAATACCTGCATGACAGAACAAAGTCCAGAAATTATCAGACGTAATGCATCAAATATTGTCAAAAATAATATGGGATAAGCAAGTTAATTTAGATGGTATCCTGACCCAAGTTGCCGAAGAAGCATATGGCGATGAATTGCTAAGGTCGACATATGTTTAACGAATATTGATCAGGTTGGGCACAAATCCAGAGCACATGGAAGATGATCATCGATGTAAAATCTAATGATGAGAAGATGAATTCTCCAGCAAAACCTCAGCGACTTTTATTCCAAAGCAGCGTACAGGGAATAAAAATGTAAACTAAAATGTCCAAAATGTCTAGAGGAGGGATGGTTAATCAAACATACGTAATTAAATTCACGATACGGAGCACCCGTGTCAAGAAAGGTGGATAATTAAATGTGTTTTGATCTTTTAAAAGAAAACAAGAACAGATGAAGATATTTTCGAACACTTTTACTTTCTCGTTGACTCCACATTTTTGTCCTATAGAAACCTTGAGTCACACTTTGTTCATTTACGGAATAAACACACATATATATATATATATATATATATATATATATATATATATATATATATATATATATATATTTATATATATAAAGAAAGACAGTGAGAAGAAATTGCAGTGAAACAGTTAAAGAGCGAAAGCTATAGTTACCAACGTCTCCATCATATATGTTTAGATGATCATCTCCTTCCAAATATGAATAATGAACCAAAAGTCCGACCAGGTTTTGTTGTGGTATATCAGCAAGTATCTTGTAACGACAATCGTAGATAGTGTTCCTGTCGTATACAGAAAACAAGAGATATCTTACAAACAATACTGGTGACGACGGCATCAGTAGATGAGGAGTATTGATGCCATAAGTAGTCATATGCATATCTTATACATTGTGCCATGTCCACAGTGTGCGTGTGTGTGTTGTTGTTGTTTGTGTTATTGCAATAACGAGATGAAGGATACATTTTAACATTGCTTTTTCGGAAGATATGTTGTTGCTTGAGACGCCGCAATGAACACAAACTTGAAATATCCTATTTTGTAAAGTTTGGTTAAATGTTTCGTAACCGGTTTTAAAAATCAGAAGAAGGTTTTCACATGGTTCCTAAGGACGTCATCTGAAAAACAACTGTATTGCTGCAATAAATACAAAATCCTTTATTGTAAACTGTGTGCTAAAATCTGGTAACCCACTGTTTTGGCACGTATTTAGTTCGATAACTGAAAGTTTTTTTGTCGCTCAAAGAAGGCTATGAAAGTAAAAAGTAATGTATTAACCCCATAACGTAAGGGTTTAAACAACATGTACACTTTTATAATATTTCCATGAGTCTGTCAATGACATACCATAGTTTGAATACATGTGTTCTGTTTAATAAACGTCACTCAATCTTTTCTCCTCAAGAAAAATGAAACTGAAAATTAGCAAATTAGTTTCTGTCTTTTAAGAATACTGCAAAACATAGTGTTCAAGTAAAAATCAAAACTGATATTACACTGTTAAAACACATAAAATATTAAGAATTATCTGCCTCGCAAAACCTGTATCAGTTAATTGTGTAGTCAAAGTTCAGTTAGGAAACAATCATGTCTAGAAATGAGATATCATATGATATGAAAGGGGAGAAAATATTTGGCAGCTGAACAGAGCTTAAGACTTCGGTGAAGTAATATGTTGAGAAAGACAGTATACTGGCTGTTTCTTAATGTAAAGTCTTGTTTAAGATGACATTCTAAGAGACGCGAAACTCTGCAGAAATTGCAATCACCGGGATGTTCACTGGAAAAAAATACGGTTATTGTATTGTGTTCCCGTTTGATGACAGTATCCAAGTCAATGCTTTTTTTTGTTCAAAACTTCTCCTGAAAATCAAGAAATATGCAAAGAGATAGGAGTATAAAAACATAAAAAAGTAAAAGAAAGAAGGAAACAACCTTGTCTGGAGTTTATAATAGTTTCCATGTTATGTTGACTTGGCCTTTAATACTAAATATCAGGAAAATTGCACAAAGCATTAAGCTGAAACAGAACAAAGAATTATGAGTGCTTCGGTGTTTATAATCCAAACAGTGACTCGTTTTTTTTAATTATTACATTTTGTGCATATCATGCAGGAAAGCAAGTTCCTTCCCAACTCTAGGCAACGGTCATTATGCAATCTACTTCAAACTGGTATCTAACCATGTACATATGCCATCCTTTGCTGTCGATCGTGCGGCTCCGTTATTGCCACACAAAGCCAGTGAGATATACATGTACACAGATAGAAACAGTAATTAATAGGTATAAGTGCCATATATAAGTAGTTTCTCATTCTATTACGGAATAATAAGGATCTAGAATCAGATGATGCAGTCGGAAATTAGTGTTTACTCCCATTCGATTTCAATCCCATTTGTCGCCCCCCCCCTTCTCTATCACAATAGTTGTGCCCAATGGAATACATTCTTACTCTTCATTTCTGGTTTGTCTCGATGGTGAAGCGTCTCCTTATGTAGGTCAAAAGCCAGACTTTACGACTTTGTTCAGAAAGCTGATTCTTTCTAAAAGTATTTTTTTTACTCTCTACCAAGGTGAAAATTGAGCTTTAAAATGCTAGCTACATGCTTTCAAAGAGTTATCTTTTATGTATAAAATGAAAAACCCGATAGTCCTGTCGTACAATGTAATATTATCTGATCTAGGAGCATTATACAATTGCAAATATTGATTTTTTTAATTTACTTACATACTGCTACTAACGCTCCTTTTACAACTATTAGTACAAGTACGCATTCTAATGATTTTGATGATGATGACGATGATGATGATGATGATGATGATGATGATGATACTAATAATGCAGCTGCTTAAGCCACTACTACTGCTACTACTACAAATAATAATAATAATAATAATAATAGGTATTGGCTTTACCATAAACCACAGAGTACGTGATATTTACCAATATTTTGAAATACAATTAATTATACCTTTCATTATTTCTTAGAAATAATATATATATATATATATATATATATATATATATATATATATATATATATATATATATATATATATATATATATTTGGCGGAGTTTAGTAAACATTGCATATAACTGAAAATAATAAAACTCTAGTAAATAAAACATAGATGAATTTCGAGCGTCAATTATATCTCCCATATTTGCTGCGACTACCACTTCTACTACAACAACTACTACCACAAATAGAACTTCTACCGATGTTGTTGTTGTTGCTGCTGCTACTACCACTACTAGTAATTTGTAATAATGCTCTTGGGACCAATATATATATATATATATATATATATATATATATATATATATATATATATATATATATTAGCACACGGTATACCAAAATAGAGGTGGGGATTCCTAATGTTCACAGCCCGTTAGAACGATAATGATATGTAAATGCATTGTGTTATAATTAGTAATAGTGACATTTATAAGACATTATCACAACTGGTTATAAATTTGTACATTACTAAACATTAGTAGTACAAAATATGATATCGCTCATTTACATAAAAATAGTATTAATACTAACTAGAAAGATTTAATATATATCCAATTATATTTCTCTAATCTTCAATACCTTAATAACAAAAATTGGTAAATCTGATGTAACTAGATTTTAATTATTATCCACACATATTTGCAACAAAAAAATATTTGGATTTGTAAGCACAGATGTAGGCATGAACCTTTTGTTTAGTTTAACAAAGATATGAAAATTTAAAATAAAGTGATATTCATTCTTAATTTTAGCGGTACATGACTGGAATGTTCTATCTTCTATCTTCATAGCCAATATTTCATTATCCAAATAGATCTAATATTTATTAATTTAATTACCCAATTCATTATAAGCAAAGACATTTGGAGCAGAATTTGAGAATTCCAATAACAGTGCTAACAAAATTACATATGAACCGCTTCTATATGTGCTTCACAAATCCCCCACAATTTTGACATCCATCTGTGTATGACAGTCACCTTTATAATACAGCCACATTTTGAGAGACCCAAAATAATACATTTTATGTAAAATTAACATCAACATGACAGTTCCAGAATTGACTCTCTTGTACAGGTTTCACTGCATATTAAAATCCAGCGATTCGTGGCTGATGAATGCAGCGACAAACTTCAACAAAGCAAAAACGTCGTCAAATCAGAAGCACGAAAGATGAGAATCATATAAATAACATCCTATAGTAATTTAGTGTTTGTAAATTTAATACTGTGAGACATATATACTTACGCTTTGAAATATGTGGCTGGAAAATGGGGCGAGTGTATAAAGTCTACACCAGTCTCATTTGACATAAGAGGAACAGTCGAACCCGAGCATGCCGCCACGTACTTCGCTGCAAAATATAAGTATACTTTACACCCAGCGTCAATTAAGAAGTTTTAACTTACAAGCAAAAGCAGCTTAGTCTACAACCTTTTACGAGACAAGATATACTTTTACGACTAAAGACGTGTACAATATTGCGTATGTGTTTACATTGTTGTCAACATATTCATGATTTAGGAATCTTGAGAAAAATTTAAAACCTGAAAAAGGCCTTTATAACTAGGAAGTGAAAATAGCGATTTCCGTAGATAAAAAATTTAGAATTACAGTAACTTGAAAATAGTTGCATTATTGCCGTTTCTTTTATCAGAAATGATGTAATAGGCGTTTAAAGTTTGTTTGTAAACAATGCTGAACTTGAAAGAACAGAAATATATTGTTACAAATTCATTAAAAATTTTAAATTGAACGTTATCTTTCCCCAATTTTTTTAAGTTTAACTTATATATTGGCTTTTTGTGTTTTGTTTAGGTACCTTTTCCTAGATTTTTCCATTGGTTATTTTATACCAATTTACCACACTAGTACTTATTTTATCGTTGTTATAGTACACACATTTTACAACCGTCATGAGTTTCCTGAGCAAAAATCTTTATCAAATACAGCAGACCTGATCTCTTGTTTAATTAAACAATATTCGTGCAAATATTGTGTTGCTACAACTTTCCTGAAATTGTATTACATTGATTTTTATGGTTACGTAATTGAAAATGTGAGAGTTACTCTTCACGCTACAGGTGGTTAGGACTTGACAGTTAAATCTGGATTGTAATCACTGGTTGGATCAATGGGAAATTAGATATCTACCCCGACTAATCACTCATCCTCCACGCAGGTAACTAAATTTGAATCTGAATAACTTATTTCAGCACTATGCGCAAATAATCTGATCCGGCATTCTTTTAAGATCTCTACTTTGAAAATATTATATAAGGGTAAAATAACTTTAGCATACACAAATTGTTGTACAAACAACATATGTTTTAAATAATTAGAAAACAGAAAATTCTACGATTTTATAGCTAAAACTTTCTTTACATGACAATATCACCGATGAAATAGAACAGTATATAAGTGAAAATATAAAGTGATAATATACGAAACATTTTTGTGGAGGCTGAACAAGTCGTTCTTAGGCAGATCACAGAGGCTAGTTATTGCCACAAAAGGAAGATCAGTAATAGTCATTGGGATCACTTTCATAAAAGAATATGAAAATGAATAAGAAGGTCACTGTAACGAGTGCGTACACACATCATACAATAAAACAATGTGAAATCAAATATGATTTAATAGAAATATAAGAAAAGTTTACCAGCATTTTGTTTCCTTACACGGTAGATGTTGATGACTCGTGGACGAGCAAACCTGAATTTATGTGTATATTAATATAAAATAAAACAAAGAAATACCATATACTGGGAGCAGGCCTTTGACGTCTAGAGGTGTGAGCATTCTAATATATTCCGTAATATACCTTAATTGTGTGAAGTTTACCTCCTTACTTACTTACTTGAAAATGTTGAAAAATAATAGAAGGTGATGTTGAAGTGAATGGGATACAAGTGGTTCCAATCTATGTGAATGGTGATTGTGTTGTCTTGGTGAAACTTTGTATAAACTCCATTGCAGATGTCTAAAAAAAGTTTTAAAAAGACGAAACGAGAGGATAAGTCAAAATACATTAGTACGATCTTTACATGTTCTCAAATAAGCAAAAAACAAAACAAAACAAAAACAAAAAAAAAAACAAAAAAAAAACACATCTTAGAAAAACTTGTGGGTTAGGTATAGGCTGAAAGATTTTGTTCTGAGCCAACTGAATCAAACCTTCTTATGTAGGAAAGGTTTTGCAAAAGATTTTGGCGACTAGTTATCGACCAAAACTGAACCTACTTTGGTATCTTCACTCGGATAATTCAATACAGAGTGAAATCTATAATCGAAGAAATTAGAAACCTCTAACAGGAAATTATAGCAAAGTGTATATGCAAGATTCTGTCACAAAACTCTCATTTATTTAACATTTCCCAATTTCTAATGACAAAGTCGACCGTTGTGAGTTTTAAAGTCGGGTGGAGTTTTATGTCTTTTTAACTGTGCTGCAGAATGAACTGAGATTCTTCTCTGTCCTAGGGAATATAAAAACTTTTACTTTTGGTAAGCGCTTAATCATATAGCCTGTCTATTTACGAGCTACTAAAAGGAAGGATGCAACAAGAAAATGTTGATTGTATTGCATATCGTGAAATTATTAATATTATAATTATTATTATTATTTTTATTAACATCCACAAAACCATTATCATAAAAATAGATTAAACATTTACGTTTAATCTTTAGAGGCAATTTTGAAAGAGAAAAAATATCAACTTTCTGAAAAGAACTATATTTGCAAATAGGCCTATATGCTATTGCTCATGCATACACAATGAGAGCAGTACCAAACAATCCTTACGATGCAGGAATACATTGCAATTAAGAAAATTAAAACGAAAGCATAATTTAAAGAAAAGGTATAATAGAATGATTACATGATCAAGTACTTAACAATAATAAAGTTTTTAGAATGCGTATATTCTCACAATATTAAATTTGCTTATTTTGACACGCAATAAGTCAATTTCATTTGCAGGATTTTAACAGATTTACAAATATAAGCTTACCATAATTGTTGATGGTGAAGGAAGTGAGATTATTACAGTATCGGTCATGTGCAAGAAGTATCACCTGGTCTCCGTTACCGGAACTTACATTTACAGTGTATGTAAAATTGCCTCTGAAATTAAACGGGCAAGAACATATTAATATACAATAATGAAACTACAAGAAGCACTTATTTACGCGGATTAACCCCACTGTTAAATTATACTTTTTACAAACTTTACCATTCAGACCCCAATGCAAAGATGCGAGTATTTTGTACATATTAATACTGTTTTGTTTTATCTTTTATCTATTCCTTTCTTTTTCTTCATTTTTTAAACATTTTTCTCTAGATTTCCCTTCAACTGTCATGCAAACATGCAAATACTTCAGGTTTTCTCTCTCCTTTGTATTACCTGTTTGGTTTTGTCTTTTAAGTTGTTTTTGTCACTGACGGAGCCCTTGCTTAGTTCAAAATGCTTCAAAACTGTGATGCAACTGATTCGTTACCAGTTTATGTATCAACACACGCACAGACACATATTGTAGATGATATATATATATATATATATATATATATATATATATATATATATATATATATATATATATATATATATATATGCAGTTTTTGCTCTGAAGAGGAAGAAAGAATGCTGAGCAACTAACAGACTTGGTAATTTGATAATTGTAATTTATGGAGAGCATTTTTTGACTAGTTTCCCAAAGCCGTGAATAAACCTTTGGAGTTGTTTAAGAAAGAGTAAAACTTTACGGAAACAGATGCATATATTGATATATAGGATAACAGAATTATGGCTGAAGATGCATGATACCATTTTACTTATGCACATGATGAAAACTGACCTGGTGTATAAAAACGGGACGGGAACTTTGTGGTATAAGAACTGTCGGTCATCACTTTGCTTACGATTATAGTATGCTATATACGAACCCGAGCCAGAAAACTCTGCAAATTAAGGCAAAAATGCATACGTAGATGATCCTTATAGATTATTATATACAGGTAACAACTTCTGAATTGCAACATATAATGAAAATATGTAAGGGAGTGACAATTAGATCTTAAACAAATGTGATATCGAGGATGTTATAAGAGTGCCCATTTAAAAACAAAATCTACTAAACAAGTGGAATCCATTTTATTTTATCACTAACCTTATGAAGCACTAACTTTAAATCATTACACAAGTTTTCTTAATCTAAACTGAAATTATTTTTCACACATGACTTAAGTGGGTTTTTTGTCTCTTGACGAAACCGGCGAAACAGTGGAGGGAATTGACTTTGCAATATATTCAGATGCTTCCCTCATTATGCCATTACGTCACATCATCGATGACGTCATTGTGACAGCATTAGGTGTTATTACACATGTTGAATATTGCGATGGATTTACGAAAGTAACGTCGGAGTAATCATGTGATAAATCAACTTTCGTAATAAACGTGGAATATTGGAAACCGTTCATATTACTGGAAAAACATTAAAATATGTACACAGTGTGATACACAGCTAAATGGTTTATACGTTACTAAATGCATGTGTCTGATTTAGAAATCAGAAGTAGAACGAAAAAACAAAAACAAGTAAAGTAAACAATTCTGTTAAATGCAATTCAATACAATTAAGTTCCTTAATAGTAGGGTCTTGATATGCTTATTATGACAACACTATAAAATCAAATATGATTTCGACTTCCTGCCGCGGTTGCTCTGCATATTCTGCTGTAATTAGCCTTTGGCATAAATAAGGAAAACGAAATATTTATTAAAGTAAAAATCTGTAAATATGTGAATCGTAAAAGTTTATGACATGTCATCGTTCGATCTTTTATTATTATGTTGTTTTATTTTAAATCTTTGCTAGTCGTTTCTGTGGTGAGATTTTTTTATACTTTATTGACCGGTAAAACATTAAAAATATTATCTAAATGTGCTCAAAATAATATCACAGAAAACAATTTTATTACATATTTTATAATGAGATATTTAAATGTATCAGTAGGAGAATATTCCTATCGGCACAGAGGTGATACCACTTTTATCGTCATAGTGGCGATATCACTTTGGAACTACTTTCCCTTCCCATTGACGAAAATATCTGCTCTTATGTATGTTTCAAGCTCATATTTCCATATTTAGGCATATTTCGTTTTTTGTTTCTTTCTTCTGCTCCTTCTATCTGTCCCTCTCTTCTTCTCTTTTTCTCCATCAGGATGAACAGATCTTAAAATAAGTCAAGACTCTAAACCCTCTGGTGTACATTTATGCAATCAATGAGAAGATGCCATAACAAATGTATAAAAGCGAACTCCAGACAATAAAAAGTAAGGTTCTGGTATTAACCTTTTTAAAAAAATAGTTTTCCAGATGAATCGTGCAGACTGAGCTTATATGATCTGTTTCAGTTCAGCGTCACCGTTGCAGTAGCATATACCTTTTACAATCTACGACAAAAGGTAAAATGTTTTAGGTAAAATAAAGTAATAAAATTGTTTAAGTAGCCATTTTAACTCTCATCACAATCATACTCATGTCGGAAGACAGTGATGAAATTGGGGATAGCTGAGTGTATATAGCAAACCGAAATTAAATGAAAATCGAAAGTTGGGTGCAGTGTCTATTACCGAACATGAATGCAAGCTTGCCAAGGCAACACAATTCACACTTAAATGTAGAAATAAACATAATTTAAAAAACAAATTCCTTATAGATAAACTCACAATCATTCATGTTTGTTTGCTTAAAGATGTTACGCTCTGAAATCTGTCGGATACGACCACTCTGTGATGTTTCTACATTACCCCGACACCAAAACATTCACCGTATTAATCATCGCACTAATTATGTTAACGAAAATAAAAATCTTACAATTTTCGTATGAAAACAGTCACTAATTTGACAAATTACACAATTTGAAGCATTATATGTACGAGCCAAATTTGTACAAAGTGTCTGTCCTAAAATTATTGTAAAATTTCGGAACTTCTTTTTAACGATGTAGTAATGCAGCTGTCAACCACATTAGCACAGAATGGAGAAAAAGAAAAAACAAAAACATAATGCAAAATTGAAGGTTTTGCCTTAAAAATATATAAGAAGAAGAATTTTTTTTTGAGTATATATAGGAGATAGTTTACGATTGAAGTGACAACATTTTGTATTGTTATTCGTGGCTTCGCCACTCTTGACAGTGCAATGTATTCACTAATTGTAAATATCAATGGCATTGTTAAACAAGATTATACGTGGACCATGCAATTCTGTACGGACTTGGATGATGTTCAAGATTGTGTAAACGAACTGGAGATATGACTTAACATGAAGTGTTAGATTACAAGTGTTTGGATCGATTATATCTATATCAGTTTAGCAATACAAATCTGCGACAACATGAGTCTGTTTCATATCAAGGAGTCACAGTCTTAGATAATCTCACATCGTAAATACACGAGGGTCAATTTGTTAAGGGTACTGAACATTAGGATTTGTAAGGTTTAATTTTTGAACAATAATCAGACAACTGTATAGGTCTAGCTTACTTGGCCCCTCAAGCAGTCAACTCTGGAATATGGTTCAGTTATTTCCGATTATATACTACATAAGATAATAATGCAATCGAAAAGATTTCCAAGACATTCAGGCATGTCCACTATGAATAATTACAAGTCTAACACAAGTCTATATTTTGCGCTCTGGCGAACGGTGTCTTCCGATTGGGAATAGGTCAAACAAGAACATGGATATATTGATGCTATAATCCCGCCCCCCCCCCCAAAAAAAAAAAAAAAAAAACCAAAACAAAAAAAACAAGTTTACTTTGGTGTTGGAACAAAAGCCCGACCTCTTTTCCGCAAACAGGCTTTAGTTCATATGCTAAGGCTAAATACTGAAATACTGAGGCCCTCTGATTCCACTATCTAATTTCTATTGAACAGAGACTAGCATCGATTTCACTTTATTCAGAAACAATGATGTCACACGACCATAGCTAATGTCGTCAAAACGGCAAGCAAATGATCAAAGTGAAACGTATTTCTTTTCACATTTCCTCAAAACACAGCCTAGACTGATCTCTCGCGAAAATACCAGATGAAATGCAAGTGACTGGTCTTTAAAAAAAAAAAAGGAAAACGTGAGAGACAAAGTGTTTGGTAATGTTGTTTAAACTTGTATGGGTTATGGTGCTAGCATTGCAGTCCAATATTGTTCTACTTCTATCGACAGCCATTAAATAAATAAAAGCAAAACTGTTTAGAGAGTTTTAGTAGCAGCAACAATTCACCGTGTTATATAGTTCAAAGAACTAAACGGACTAGTATAAAAAACAATCACTGAAGGAACTGCTATAATTTAGAGCAACATGGGTGATACAATTACTCGCGCACACACAGTTATGAGTTTCGTAAAGAGCTTCTTTGAATTATTTCGGACAAATTCACTCGTACCGAAATATAGGGACATACAACTAAGGTGTATTCTATATCGGTATTATGTAGACTTTCCTATGTTACAACCAAGAAGAACAACTTATAAATTTCTGATTACAATTAGATTTCGGTCAAATTATATTTTAAAGATAGTAACATGAGAGCGAGAGAGAGAATATTTGCAATGGAATATTGTTTCTCCCTTAATTTTGAAACATAATGAGTACTCCATAATCCAGTGGAACAAAAGATGCTACGTCACTTAAAGATTATTATTATTATTATTATTATTATTATTATTATTATTATTAAAAGCGAGTAATAATAAATATATGATGCAAACCTTTATTCTACACAATCAAAATTGAATTGATTAATTTTGGTAAAGTTGAAGTCTTTTATATACAAGATATATTCCAACAATAAAGTGATTTGATTTTTTTAAACAACGTGCGTTATTTTCCCTGTTATTATTATTATTATTAACTTAATTTTCATCATGGTACGCGTGAGGCATGATATGCGCAGTAGCATGTAATCTTTTTGTGGGTGATTAGCAAAGAAGAGCACCTCAGCTTGACATATACACACAAACAAACACGCACCATGCACACAGACACACATATATATAAATATATATATATATATATATATATATATATATATATATATATATATATATATATGTTATCTGTGTTTTTTGAGGAGTTATCAGGAAATATTTCACGAGTGAAGTGGAGACAATAAAAAGTCTCTCCATTATACTTGTGAAACATTTCCTTATATCTACTCCAAATAACCTAAATTTGCTTTTTTAAAATATATTTGCGCAGGCAAAACCCGTCAACTTGCATTTACTTTTTCCATTATGTGCCAATGGGGTTAAATGATGTATTATTACATCAATAAAATGAAGTTCCGAATTACAATAATTGATGATAGTGACCTTCTCCAAGTTTATCTCTTACATATAATGCTTCAAGTTGTGTATTTTATTAAATTGAAAAATGATTTTCATTAACACATTTCTTGCGCGAATGGATTCAGAGAACATTGTTTGGCGTGGGGTCCAATCATCATAGAGCGGTCACATCCGAGAGACTTCGAAGCGTGACATCTTAATCCAAAGATTTAAGTTTATCTATACAGATTTTAGCTTTTTATTTTGTTTATTGCAGCATCCAGACGTGATCTGTGTGGTCTTGGTAAGCTTGCAGTCTAGTTCCGTAACGGACGCTGCACACCAGTTTCGATAATCACTTAATTTCGGCTTGCAATCAACACTCAAATATTTGCGATTTCTCCATCGCTTTCAAACATGATTATTAGGGGGTGATAATGAACATCGAATAGAAACAGGTCATGGAAGTTCAGTCAATGACAATTGCACGATTCATGTGGAAAACTGTTGTAAATAATATAATAGTTGAAAATCTACTTGTTGTTGTTTAGGGTATTTTTCTAGGCAAAGTTTTTGATATAACATCCTCATTGCTTGCATAATTGTACTCAGCACAGTGTTGTAGTCTTTAAAGATCCGTTCATTCTAATGGAGAGAGAGAGAGAGAGAGAGAGAGAGAGAGAGAGAATTGAAATAGGTATAGCTATGGAAATATGACATACATGAGAGCTGATATATTTTCTAAATGGGAAAAGAAACGGTCCAGATATCTCAACATTATATCACCTTTATCCACACTGCGGGCATATTAATGTCTCTCACACTGATACATTTCAATCAGTCTCTCTCTCTCTCTCTCTCTCTCTCTCTCTCTCTCTCTGTATATATATATATATATATATATATATATATATATATATATATATATATATATATTGTAATAAACCTAGGGTATGTGCTATTTGTATTTAGGTCTCCGTTTATGGTTTTGTTAGATTTTAGTGATTGTTTGTTGATTATGGGAAGTCGGTGTTGGAAAGATATTTCTCAACCCGAGTAAGTAGTCAATTTCTGGAGCAGACGTCATAATATACAGTACTCACGAGACTTTATGTCAGCATAGATTAGTTTCGTAAAATGGACCCTCCCTATAGGGAATTCTCTAGAAATTGTTTAGGTATATGCGTTTAGTAATTTCAGATAGGATAGGTGTTTGGGTGTTTTTTGTATTGCATGGCGTGAAGTACTAATATTCGGCTTGGAAAGGCTTACCGAAGAGTTATACAAATGTGAAACAAGAAAAACTATGCAAGAGTGAAATTAGAATTTCGTGATGTGTGGTCATTAGGTGATTCGAGGAAAATTATTTGTAATATTAGCACGTTAAAAAACCCTTCAGTTGACAACGACTGTTGTCTAGATGTCCTTGGAAATAGGGAAAACAATAGACTTTAAGCCACGCTCGCGCAAGATTCCGGGTCGATTCGGCCCTGAGTCATTTCGGCCTGGGTCATTTCGGACCTGGTCTTTTCGGCCTTCTGTATTGACAATTATATTATAGGTTAACACTGTTACACCTATTTGAACGAGTACAGCAAGAAATACTGTCAATCAAGAGTGGGGTCATTTTGATAGGGAATTGATGACATTATTCACTGGTCAACTGATTGCGTCTAACAATACCGCCAAGCCTCGCGAACGTGTTGGCGGCTTTCGTTCTTTTAATGTTTAATAAATCGTTAGCCCATAATTTGAACAAATTTTAGCCCTGCGATTGGATTTGATCATTATCAATGTACTTAAATTAGTTGATTTCAAAGTTCAGGTGAGAATCTTTTATCAACTACCGCATTTTTCGTGCTTGGTTGTGTAAGCAGTTTAAAGAACAAACATATGTCGGCTATTGTTTGAACAACGATTGTCCACAGAACGTATTGAAGACAAACACAAAGAAGATTTAATGTTTTTATTGTTCACGGACCAGCAATAATAAGATTAACACTTATGATCTGACATCTTTCAACAATAAAATCAGATCAAAGTTCTATTTTAGTACAACAAGTAATTAGATTACTACAACAATTAATCCCTATATAAACCAACAAATCTTTACTAGTGATCATTTATTCAGCTGCTTCTGGATTTCGTAGATTAATGTTATCATAACATATTTATTTTATTTTAATATTTCAGTAATTATTATCTTGGTTTTCCAAATTATCTGTCGTGTAAAATTTGTCTCAATGTCATCGAATTAATTTTTTTTTAGCTATTGTTTATTCTTGAACAGTTTTCTATACACGTTTATCAATTTATTACAATTTATAACAAATAAGACAAAGCAATTTGTATAATGGCGGATTTACCATGTATTTATTGTAATCGGGAGATTAGACCACGACAGCATGCAATTGTTTGTGACGTTTGTGGTCATGGGCAACATCGCACACGCAACACTGGTAAGTACACTTTTAAATATATTCATACATTTTGCTATTGCTAACCTTAAAATATTGAATTATTTATTTATTTTTATCATTTATTTACAATGGATTTGTTTCATTTTGTTTTCACAGTTCTTGTCTTTAATTTATTGTACGTGTTACTGCATATTTAATATATTGCGTTCTTTCTTGAATTATATATGTGTATATAAATTTTTAGTTCAATATGAGTAAGATTAGAACATGAAATACAATATTTCTTCCATGTCATTTCTTCCTTTATAGTGTATTAAAATCTGAAAATAGTAGGCCGAAACGACCCGGGCCGATATCGACCCCGTAAGAATAGTAGGCCGAAATGACCCGGGCCGAAACGACCCGGCCGAAATGAGTCTCGGGCCGAATCGACTAAAGTCCGAAACGGTTCCGGGCCTAATCGACTCGTTTTCCTCCCGCAAGTGTTTGATTCGCTCGCTATGAGACACCTTGCGTGTATATATATATATATATATATATACATACATATATATATATATATATATATATATATATATATATATATATATATATATATATATATATATATATATATATATCAGTCAGGCTGAATATCAGAGACAACTAGAGTGCCTGTGGAATATTTGTCATGGCAATGGAAAAGTCTCTTTTTTCCCCAAAATAATTGGCAGCAATAATCGGATAAGGGAAGTAAATTATATTGCACTGCTGCATGAAAACAAGGTTTTATTGTCATAGCCTCCAACACGGTGATCTTCTGCAGTGGATAAAGTGATCACAAATTTAATCTTGCTGCAAAAGATGACCAGAACTCGATTGAAAAGTCCATAAACGTCTTGGAATTTGTTAATTAAAATGCCACATAGTTGATGCATGCATGAGAAAAAGAAAACACGAGTGGTGATCATATTATTTTCAGTGTGCTTTCACGAATCCTTCAATATCTCTTAAGCACAAAACTTGCCGTTTTCGCGAATACAACATCTTATTCTTTGAAATAGTGTTTGATATAGACTATTCTTACTAAATTAGATACATGTGTTGCTCTGTACGTGAAAAATAAGTACATTAAAGGTGATCATTTAATCAATTGGTTGATTATGGATGCTATATTTACCTGTTGGTTCCGACCAGTACGCCACATAGAAACCTCCATAGCGGTCATAGTATGACCCATCATATCGGAACGTCAGAGTAGGGTATTTGATGTAGTGTTTTGTCAGTTGACTGGTGTCGATCGACGTTGATCCGCCTAAATTCCAATAGGAAATTGTTTTAAAAAGCAGGTTATTACCTTGATTTTAGTCTAGTGATACAATGTCTTATTGCAGCAACCCATTGACACTCTTAGCACTTCAGATACATCAACATACCATTTCAACATGAGACAAACACATTTATGTATAGTCGTGTTACACACATTCTTTCTCAACTTCACTTGTTCTGTGCTCAAGGAAAGAAAACTGGCAGTTTAGAAATTGGCCAATATAGAAAACAATTATTCTTTATTTTAATCCTACTGATTGAAGGATAAATAAAGACAGACTTGGACATTGTGCCATTTGTTCTATACTTCTGCATATAATATGAAATTTAAATAAACGCACTACTCTAATTCTACACGGCTTCTACATATTTGTGGAATTATCCAATGTTATGATGGAGATACTTATCTCCATGTAAACTCTTTTCTATATGCTAAATTATATTGGTTTCCATTGCTTTTGGTTTTTAAGTATAAAAGTAACAAAAACATATCCAGGTTCATAAAATTGGGTTTGTACAATAAATATACACGCTTTTACATACGCTTATTGTCATTTTTGGGTGTCATTGCTAGAAATGTAATTCGTGTAGTTTGATCTGTGCATGATCTTCAAGATAAGAGTTTTATATTAGCTGCATGTAACAACAGTAGTAGCCAATTTATCTTGCCGACAATAAATTCAGGCTGAGCACCGGTTTTACTAGAAAATTGCAGTTTCCTTCTTTTAAAATATTAAGTATATACATATTCCATTTTCTGAAGATTGAAGATAATTTACAGAAATGCGATGCAATACATAAAAGCAAGAAAATAGGCAATTCAAAACTCAGGAAGCCATATAAATAATTTATAAATCTAGAATTAGCAAAATTCTAAATAATTAATATCAACACTAGCAATTATATATGCTTTTAAGTTTGGAGAGAGAGAGAGAGAGAGAGAGAGAGGGAGAGAGAGAGAGGGAGAGAGTGACTAACCACTGTGAATAACCGTCATGGAATTATTGGTGTAGTTAGATTCCACCACGTCAATCCGGATAACAATCGTGTCATTTGAATATTGTGGTTCTGTAGTCACGGTGAATATACAGCTGTAACTATAAAAAGCAAATTTGGAAAATGTTACTAATGGATGACTGTTACCTGTAAATTGTGTTTCACAGGATATTTAGCTAGCTGAAGAAGGACGAGTCTGTTTGACGGAAATGATGTTGTCATCCTATGTTGATATCCTGTCGGCATATAAACAAATTCAAGATAAATATGGATATTCCCGAACTTGTAATTTATGGGTAAGTAGCTGATAGACTTTAGCAAAAAATGCTTCAATAAATCGCTATGAAATGCTGAAATCAACATATCTCCCACACGTACGAATAACCCATATTCTGTCATCATATCGTGTGCTCATTTTACATTGCACATATTTACCTCTGTCCACCTATAGGCTGCATTATGATGATGTGACTCATAACGCTTTTAGCGAAAGTTTAAAACAGCATAGTACCAAATGGTAACTTTTGCTACTGTATGTATGTATGTATGTATATATATATATATATATATATATATATATATATATATATATGTACGTATGTCATGCTTAGTTTGCCAAAGAAAAAAGCGTATTTGAAGACAGAAGTCGATATGATGTACTGTAGATGCATATGTGTCTGCATTTTCAATATGAGGCTTTGTATTTCGTTTGAAGAAACAAAGAAGAAAGAAATGAAAAAAAAGAAGAAGTGTAGTTAGGCTATTTAAAAAATCACAATTGCCTAAGCAAATTATTCGATGTCTGTTAGTTACATGGTGCATAGATATGTAAATAACAGCTTATAAGTGCAACAATTTCTGAAAGATGTTGACAGGAGCTCGTAGTATGTATATGCAACATAAATATATCTAAAAAGTCTATTTAAATTTTGATTGGGATGTTAATGAGTCTGTTTCTGAGTACTGCTACTACCGCTACTACTACTAGCAGTCTCACTACCATTACTACTACTAGCACCATACTTATCATTACTACTAGCAACCGCCACTACCACCATTATTACTACTACCACAAGAACCATTACTACAAGCACCTTCACGACCACTATTACAGTCACTACTAACAGGAGCACCGCCACTATTACCATTACTGCTTCTTCCACCTACACCACAACCATTACATTTTTACTTATACTGTTGCATATTATTATTATTATTATTATTATTATTGTTATTATTATTATCCCTATTTATGAGTTTTTATTAGCATAAATAATATTTACTTTTAACTTAAAATAATTTGCTGATAAAAGCACACACATTTAATTACGCTTATTTGCTGATCTTCTATAAAATCTATGTAAAAGCTTTGGAAATGTGCCTATGTACATGTATAAATGTACACAAATATACACAACAGCTTGTGACTTGCAAGGTGAAATATATCACTAAACAATTTTCTTTCATTGATTTTGAAAGATATCTTACTCCATTAGAACATTATAATATATTGGATTTTATGCGAAAACGAAATATCCAAAAGTCAATACATACTATTTGTGCCAATACCATCCCAAACCATATCCAGCTGACTGACGATATCTGTATTCGGTTCTTGACGCGGTTAAGCTATAAGTCCCATTGCACCAGGACCCTTGGGGAACTGAAGAAAATAAACAGACCAAAAAAAAAAAAAAAAAAACACAACAACTTGTCAATTATTCGTGCAGGTAGGTTGCATTATAGATATATTAGTATAAATCTTGATCAAAACAATTTTAGTGTGATTCTTTACTGCAATATGCAAATTGCTTTCCCACACAGTATCCTGTCATGTCATATTGTGGTAGGGAGATAATAGGATTGTTATTGAGGCATACACACTCTAATATTGTCAGTTCAGCAAAATACATTTATCATGCAATACAATTGTATTCAATACATCAGAAATGTCAGTGGCAATATTATGGCAAATAGGAAATCATCTTTCACAATCTTCAGTTAACACTTCCATAGAATTTGAACACATGTAAAGAAATTGATTCTCAATCTGATTAGTATGAACCATTTTGACTGAGTATTACCTGAATAGGTAGCAAAATAGGTGAAGTCTATGGAGAATGAGGCCGCGACGGACTTAAGGTACCAGTATACTTGAATAGTGATTGTACTGCCTTGGAAATCGTAACTACTGCTGATGTCTTTAAAAGAAAGGAGAATTATATATATATCTATATATCTATATCTATATCTATATATATATATATATATATATATATATATATATATATATATATATATATATATATATATATACTAGAAGATCATGAACGTATATTAAAGCCGACATAAATAGACAAATTTATCCAACTACCTACACTCTATTGGTAAAGGAAAATAAAAATCGAGTTGTCAGAACATTTGGAGATAGTAACAACAAAACGAGAATGCCTTAGCAGTAATTTCATTGAATTAAAAAGATTCTACATACAGCTGTACTTTTTGTGGGATGAGCGGTTTCATTGAATTAAAATGATTCTACATACAGCTGTACTTTTTGTGGGATGAGCGGTTTCATTGAATTAAAATGATTCTACATACAGCTGTACTTTTGTGGGATGAGCGGTTAGACAGCAAGCATTAATCGTATCTTATGTTTACCCATACAAAGTCTATGCAGTTTGTAAAATGGTGAATCGAAGAAATATAACAATATTAGAGGACGTTTGCCAATGATGTTGCGTCAATATATAAAATGAATGAACTATTTTTCCCTAAAGTCTCTCTGTTTTTAAGTTCCTATCTAGCTTCCTATAGTCTAGGTGCAGTCAAGCAAATTTTGGCATTGAGGTCATTAACACGTACATATTGTATGGTTGATTAAGATAAATGCATGTTGTTTTTTTTTGTTTGTTTTATTTTATTTAAAACTACATATGTCCGTCCTGAAACTACTTATTGTTTCTGAGGATGCTATATTTATCCTGGTTGAAGAACAGTTTTCTCAGCAAGATATTAACATAGCCAGCAGAAGTAAATTTTAGTTAATTTCTTTTTTAACAAAAGGCCCAAGTAGGAATTATATCGCTCATCCGCGTAGCTGACATATGTCAGCTTCTGAAGACAAATCCACACACGTATTAAAACTGTCGAGGGGAAGGAAAAAGTTTGCAGCACATAGTTGCTACACTGTCTATACTTGTGCCATTGTATATTAATGTTGGTGTTATTTATCTTCTCTATCATTGCTTTATTGGCATATGAAGGACAAGTAATTTATAGAACCAGCATTGTCCCCAGGATCTCGTTCGACCCCTGGGGACTAAGCCATGATTTATTACGTAGCAACTGTTCATTGGTTCACCCTTAAAGTGTATATACTTGGCATTACAGTAGGAGTTAATATATGCTCCCATAATAGATTCCTGGGTCTTTGCCTACCACTTGTGGCCCAGCTCCTGAAGTCATTACTTGTGAACCACTGGAATCCCCACCCGAGGGAGCTGAGGTAATTCAATGGATAAGGCGTTGGACTCGTGACCAGAAGATTGCAGGTTTGATTCCCACCATCTGATCAGCCTGTATTGATTATATAATTTATCAGGATTTTCTTTTAAGGGCATGGATTTCTTGGAAGAATTTGAGAATGAAAGCATATTAGATTAGTTCTTATTTTAAAACTTGAAAATGCAAAATATCCGTTTAAAAGAATGCGCGAGTGATGGCACTGAATATATAAAGTGCCTTAAAATATGGCACAATACATGTGACAACATATAAAAGACATACATTTCAAGCACTTTTTTATATGGCAATACTAGCACCTTTTAAACTGTATTTAGTCAAACGTGCATTAAAAATATCAAATAATTTTCAATGAGGTCAAGTTTTTAGCAATTATTCTCCGAAAATAAATTGATAAACCTGGATATGGTTTTTGCAAGCAAAATATGTTCTTATTAAAACAAAATCAATTTCTTGCAAAAAATTGAATATGTAACGAAACTATTATAATTAGATACCATAATTATTGTGTATCAGATACACTTTTAGTTGTTTAGCATAATGGCTACTTTGCATTATTAGTAAATTCCCACAGGACTAGTTTCCTTAAGAAAGACTTCTTTATCCATGAGATTTCAATAATTCATTGGTATTTTGCAATCAACTCTTATGAACATAATTCTGTGATGACTTTGTTATCCATTTATATATTTACACTCTCTATTCGTGTATGTTTCAAAATGAAACCGGTTTATGAAAACATGAAATAGGGAAAAGCTATAAAATACAGAATCATATACCTGCTGGTTTGGTAAACTAAATGATACGAATTCACAAGCATAAAGTTGGACAGTTACACAAGTAGCAATTATAATCAAAGCTAAATGAACTCTGAGATACAAATATGCTGTCTTTTGTTGGCAGTTAATAAGTGGGTGATAGGTGGAATAAATTATTTGACTGCTTTAGCTGTACATTTATGCACGTAGTCTAATATGTAATTGTTGAGCGTTTCATGGAAAGCATTATCACATGATGGCATCTCTCGTTTTTGATATGTTCAAATGTTTTTTTCCTGTTGAAAAGTATCTCAGCTTTTGTGTTTCTATACGAGGCAAAGAGTATATAGCATAAAGAAATTTACTACATTATGAGAGTTAGTACACCCCTAAGCCCTAGCTCCTCCTATACACACCGAATTGAACGTCTGCAACTAATATTTGGTTGCTGGTTTTCTGGTTAACAATCAGAGGTTATAAGTAATGCTAATATATATATATATATATATATATATATATATATATATATGGATTATTCCTGGTATTATTAAGCGTCATGATAGGATAAGGTATATTCAACTTCTTTTGGGGAACATAAATTACCATAGACCGTTAAAGGGAAAATCTGGGCGTAGGTATAATATGCACTGAACCGATAAAACTTTGTTTATTATACCTGTAAAAGCTGAGTACCAAAGGTAGTGCAATTTAAGAGAGATCGGCCTCAAAGTGCTCAATTTGTGGGACAAAGACAGTCTGCCATATGCTTCAGGTAGTTACCGCGTTTGTCATGATAGCAAGATGGTTAACTGTATCAAGGCCCAGTCATTTTAGAATTTCATAGCCATTTCAGAGAGAGAGAGAGAGAGAGAGAGAGAGAGAGAGAGAGAGAGAGAGAGAGAGACGTTATTATTACGAGACCAATGTTTAATGGGTATTGTGAAGTAAAAATCTGGTGGACACGAAATAAAACACGATGCAATATTTAAAATAGTTGCTACATCAGTTACGTTTTTTTAAAAAACAAATCTTAGGGACGCTTAGAAAGAATAAGCCTATTTGTCTCTATCATCATAATATATTTACAATATATTTACAAGTATATGCTTACCTGCACCGTTAATCTTAAAGTAACTGAGATTACTGGAGATTTGGGAATCCACAAAAATTACCACTTGATCGCCATTGTTAATGCCTGGACTCAGTGTGTATATATAGCTGCCCCTGAGATAAAATAGAGGAAGTTAATATAACTTAAAGGCATTACAATACATATACATCTATCCAATTACTAAGAATATTAAATACATTTTTGAGCGGTACAAACTAAGCTCCGTAATATTTGGATTATAATTTCCATAATGTTTGGAGAATACCCGTTGACCAATATTCAATCTTGTGGAAGACACATATAGCCAAAACGAAAACAGATGCATATACATTTGTATCTGTCCTTTGAAACTAATTCACCAAATTGTATGTTTTAATTGAAGACTTATATTTGAAGTTGTTCTTAAAATGACACAAATAACAAAGCAAACGAGTTGTGTGAATATATGATCCAGCTCTTTGTAATATTTCATTCAAATACAAACCTACTGGGATCGGTAGAAACACCACCACTCTTTATTTTCAGTTAATTTGTGCTAGTAAATGTTTAAGATAAAAATAATACAATTTCGTGCAAACGAGAATTATTTGACTGTTGTGAGGCAATTTTTCTTTACTTTTTATAGCCCGTCTATAACTGGATTCCGCATTATAACTCGAGTTCTACAACCTCTAACGTTACCAATCTTTGTCGATAGCTTACACTTGAAACAAGGATTGGGCCAATCGACCTCCGGGCTAATGACCCAAAACGCAAAGTCACTGTGACTGAAAGGAGGAAAATAGTTTCCGCACAATAGCTCCAGTTCTCCACCGTCTACAATTATCACTCGTTGTGGATATCTTTTCACTTGGGTCAGAAAGAATTCTATTGATGTTGGGAATACAAGTTCAGTGGTCACCGTGATTGAAATAAGAAAACTGATTTCCGCTCAATAACTCGAGTTCTCTACCATCTACAATTATCAAAATCAGTAAGTAGCTTGCACTTGGGGTAAAGAAGAAATGTCTTGATTTCGCACTCCAGAGGTTTATGGTCAAAGTCACTGTGTCAGAAATAATAAAAATTGTTTTCGCATAATAAGATAAGTTTTACATGACATACCTCAAGCAAACTTTGTGGTTGGCTTGCGTTTAGAATAGGAAAGAAAATTGTTGATTTGGGGGTCAAATGATCAAATGTTAAGACCACTGTGATTTTAAAAAACATAGTTCCCGCACAATGACTTAGTTCAATATCACGAACTTAGGCTAAACTTTGTGGATAGGTTGCACTTAAGGAAAGCAAGAAGTCTATCCTTTTGGGAGTTGAAGGGTCAAAGGTCCAGGTCACTCAAAGAAGAAGGGTTTCTGCACATACAGTTTAGTTATCTATGTTGAAGAGTATTAAACATGGTGGCGAACAATGTGCCGTTCACGATACTCTTGTTTATTTTTTAATTTTTTATTTTTGTGCTGGGAATCAGGTGAATTATTTCTCTCCAAGAAGCTTCCGTGGCCATACTGATGATCAAATAATTGTGTTTTGCTGCTAACTAAAGAAGGTTTAAAGATAAGCGTCATGCCAAAAGACACTATAGGCGAAGTTAATTACCAAATTTGGACACATGCACATATTTTTGCAGAACGCCCTAGTTTCAAATAATGTGGAAACTTATGGACCAGAGACAGAACCCTGCATATTGTCAGATTAAAGAAACACTTTCTATTTTATTAACCTACCTTCAAAACACTCTCCTCCTGTTTTAAATACCTATCCAGCACGTGAGTCTTCATGTAATATTAATCTTTTGAAAATTACGCATTACGTTAATATAAGGCTCAACATAGAATTTGGTATTTAATCGCATTATTCATTTTTGTATCCCTATATGACATTTTAACGAAAGCTTCTATTTCTTATTACATTTGCATTTTGCCTAAGTGAGACAGAAAACTAAAGTTTCCTTTATCTTTGAAAGTCCATAAATAATACGCTTCTTTTCATTCATGTATTCATGCCTAAATTGAGGAACATAATACTAAGTTTAAATATTCCATATTCTATCCATCCGACTTGTTTCACTCGGGTTTAGAGGCAATGCAACTGTAAACTGATATGAAACACGTTCACTTTATCTCAGTCTTCTATGTGATATAAAGGATATATATTTCGGAATATATTTATGATTTCATCTTTTGTGTTGAGCTTGTTCACTAGTCTTCGGATTATTACATTTGCAGAACCATATAAATGTAAGGCTACAACATTGACATATGTAAATACCATGACGGCTAGTTCCTGCTATTAAACTGAGTATACAAAACAAACGGGACATATTTGAAAAGAACTGATTTTATTTTACCATGTAAAACAGTCACATAGCAATTGCAATGCGGACCTCAACGGAATCACTTTGGGCTTATTGGAAAATGCTTAGAATCAAAGATCTATAACACTGCAGAGTGTTTTCTAACCAAAAGTTCAAAAATGTTGTATAATATTGGAATCTTGGTCTGAAGTTTCTCTTATCGACAAGTGTTTTCACAACAAATAAACTGGCATTTAAAATATATTTCATATCTGGAACCGATTGACAGATCTAGGGATGAGTGCCTGCATAGTTGAGAGGCGTACTAATTTGTGAAAGAAAAGTAATTAAAGCATTTCAGTCTATGATATTTGCACAATAGTCAATACAATTCCTATGCACCATGCTATTCATGCATTATTTCACCTTGAATATTTAAAAACGTAGTTTTTGCAGATGCGTTCAGAAACAATTCTTGCAACAACTTTCTTTGGGTCGGTAAAAAGCATTAATAGTGTACAATCTGACATCTGCACCATTCATATTTTGAGTCTTTACATCCCGGCGTATGGGGATACGAGAACATTAAAAGATATTTTTTAAAAATATTGGAGTTGCAAGATTATGCATTGGGATGTAGGTAAGTACACACAATTGTATTTATGTGAATTTAAAGCACAGTTAAGATCTCGTTAATGTTACAAATTTCTTTTAAAAATGCAGATGGATTTTATGGAAAACAGTTTGTTTTAAATCAATACATGGTGACTCAGTATATGAATTAGATGTAGCACAGTCAACCTCACACAAAACTAAAATCATTCATACGTTTAAACGGAACGAAGAAAATGTGACACATTGCTGATAATAAAATTATCTGTTTTAGACTGTTGTCCTTTTTGAAAAAAAAGCTAAAAACAATTTATTAAATAAAGTAGTCTTGGTAAGTTTTTATACCATTTTAAATGACAGAAAAAGAACAGTACTTAATGCATCTTTACTGTGACTCAGATGCTATAGTTGCGTACGACAATAATGTTCAGTTGTGACAAATAAGTAAATGGGACAGACACAAAATAAACAAAACGGAATAAAAATCATGGCCAAGTGAGCAGTGCATCTACGCACTACACATATATGCGAGAAAAAGATTTCCTTCAACATTTGGTCGCGTAAAAGACCACGATGGGTATAATGCATCTTAATAGATCCAGATTATTTAAATACATCTTAATAGTGACATATATATATATATATATATATATATATATATATATATATATATATATATATATTACTTCGAAATACTGAAGGGGTGCAAAAGAAAAACAAAAAATGTAGATGACATTTTCGATGCATTTAGAGAAATCTTTAAAGAGAGGAAGCTTTAAAACAGTTTGGAGGAAAAGAGTTTTGCCAAAAAAATTAAAGATTTGACAGAAAACGAAATTATCGAACACTTCCAATTTATTCAGACAAAAATCATTTATAGTTCGAAGGTCGAATTATTTCACTCAAAATGCATCCAGTAAATGGACTGACGTTTTACCAAAGCAAATTGTTGGTTGCAATATTAACCATCACATCCTAATAGACATGACTCCGGTGGAAGCAAGAAAGAAAGAAGCAAACAATAAAATATACCACAAGTATAAGTGAACCTATTCGGTTATCTGACAACGGATACATTTGGAACATATAATTCTAAAATATGCAAATGAGTTAGGATTTATAAATTCATAATGGTTTTTAAAAAGGGATAACTTTATAATTTGCTGATAAAAGAGCAGTCATATACAATGTTGAAAAAATTTCGAAGTCCAAACCTGGGAGCGGTGAAATGTTTGTATATTGAAATGAAAAGGATAAGATAGATCATTTAACAGTGGAACCAACTGACAACAATATACCATTAAAAAATGATGTGTCAAAGGCATTCCATCTCCATCGTAGACGGAAGTAGCACAAATACACAGATAGCAGTATTATGGAACATACAAACACTGAGACTTAGATCAATAACGAGTTTCTAGAATGTGGCAGATGTAAAATTAATGGTGCATTCTAGAATGAAGCAATTACAGCATACATAATATGTGAATTTGTTCCGATAAAAAAGCGGGGAAAAAAAGACACTGCATCCAGAAACGTCGGAAGTAAATAGCCAAATGGAACGCGCTAAAACGTGATAGGGCAATTGCTACGTGGATAATCTTCAAGCAGAGTAATATATACAATTCTGAAGGAATAAAAAGGGACAACGTTCATAAATATAAATTTGATTCCAATTACATTTTGAAAAGACTGGCAAACACATACAATGTTGTTACGACTCTATGGTCTAAGAAAAATGTAACAGAAAGAAAGTAAAAACAACAAATCATGTAAAAAAAAATCAACAAGCAATTTATTACTAGATAATTAAAATGAAAAATCAAAAAGTCACTTACAGTAATGTGTTTTGAAATCCTAATAATCCAATAAGAATGATTGTTCTAATCACAAGTCCTAAATATAGAATGTTCCGAATTCACGGCTGTGTCCTTGAATGTTATGATGTGCTAATGGTCTCCAAAGTCCTGATGTACTAGTAATCTTTGATGTGCTGATGTCAAAATGAAGTATTCCACAATATCTGAATAAGTTCACTTAAATTCCAAAATCATCAATTAAAAATCCAAAATCCAAAAGTTTATGAGCACTGTTATAATCCAATGAATATTTAAAATAATTCCTCTCTTAGAATTTGTAATGAATTTTCACAACTGTAATAGCTCTTTACAAGACTGATGGTAATGTCAAAAACTGAATAAATGTCCACCAAACATGGCATATATAAAGATTGGTCACATGACAGAATATTCTAGAACATGTGTCATCTTAATGGAATTTTACTTGTAAACAAAATTCAACCTTGACCTTCAAATTGAGAAAACATATTGATTAAAACAACCTAATTCAAGGACACTAGTTAAACATGTTTTTCCTGATAACATTAAGATTTAAGCAAATATTAAAGCGAAGAAACATTTATAATTTCCTAAAATATTTATAATATTATATAAACATCATACATAACACCTCCCCTCATAAAGAAAAAGAAAGATTTATATAATAAAGCTTTCTTTTGAATATACATCTAATACTATAATAACCAAAATTACATAAGAACATGTTTTATGATACTGGACTTAATTACGTCAAGCAATATTACATTTCTAGGCATGTGAGAGTGCATCTGCAATAACATTGTCTTTTCCCCTGATGTGTTTGATGTCAATGTTATATTCCTGCAATATCAAACTCCATCTCAACAATCTCCGATTTTTATCTTTCATTTTGTTGATGAAAGTAAGGGGATTGTGATCACTGTACACAATAATTGGAGAAAGAGCTGAGGTAACATACACTTCAAAATGTTGTAAAGCCAATATCAAAGCCAAACATTCTTTCTCAATTGTGGAATAATTTTTCTGGTGCTTGTTTAGTTTTTTAGAAAAATAACACAGGGTGATCCACACCACTTTTGTCTTTCTGAATCAATACTCCACCAACCCCTACCTCACTTGCATCAACAGATAATTTAAATGATTGGCTAAAATTTGGTGCAGAAAGAACTGGTGCATTCTTAAGCATGGCCTTTAACTTGTCAAAAGATTCCTGACACTTGTCAGACCAACAAAATTTGGTTTTCTTACTCAATAAAGTTGTCAAAGGTTCAGCAATTTTGAAAAAATTGGAACAAAATTTCCGATAATATCCAGCCATACCTAGAAATCGCATCAGTTGCTTTTTACAAATTGGAACTTGAAATTCAGAGATAGCTTTGACCTTAGCTTCTATAGGTTTAACTTGACCTTGTCCCACAATATGTCCTAAAAATGTGACACAAGCATGGCAAAACTCACTTTTGCTCAAATTAATTGTCAGATTCACATCGCTGAGTCGATGGAAGAATTTTCGAATGGTTTCCAAATGATCTTCCCAGGTGTTGTTGTAGATAATGACGTCATCGATATAAGCGTCACAATTATCAAGACCAAATGTTATCATGTTCATCAGACGTTGAAACGTTGCAGGCGAATTTTTCATTCCAAACGGCATGACTTTATATTGATAAAGTCCATCTGGAGTTACAAATGCTGAAATTTCTTTTGCCCTTTCCGTCAGTGGAATTTGCCAGAATCCTTTTAAAAGGTCAAACTTGGTGACATATTTAACATTTCCAATTTTATCAATGCAATCGTCCATTCTTGGGATTGGAAATGAATCAGTTTTGGTGACACTGTTGACTTTTCTATAGTCAGTACACATACGGAATGTATTATCTGGCTTGGGAACAACAATACATTGTGAACTCCAGTTACTTTTACTTGGTTCTGTGAAATCATTCTCCAGTAAATACTGAACTTCTTTCTTCAGATAGTTCTGTTTGAGAGGATTCATCCTATAAGGATGCTGTTTCACAGGCGCAGAATCTACAATGTCAACGTCATGATAAATGTTACTTGTTCGTGTTGGAACATCAGGAAACAAGTGCTCATAGTCATGTAATAGCTGTTTTAGTTCATTTCTTTCCTGTTGTTGTAGATGTGAAAGTTTCTGGTCTAGGTTGTTCAATATTTCTGAATTCCGAAGATTGGTTATACCAGAGTCACTATAGTCTGATCGTATTCCATCGTTGATATCTTCACTGTGTGGGACAGGTACAACTAAATTAACTGAATAATTAGCTGGGCTATCTCTGTCAAAATATTCCTTTAACATATTTATAAGACAAAGTTGTTTCTGTTTCCGTCTCCCAGGAGTGTTAATGATATAATTTAAGTCATTTACTTTCTTTTCAACGGTATAAGGACCATACAATTTAGCCTGAAGAGGATTTTGAGGTATGGGAAAGAGAGCCAGAACTTTGTCACCAGGTTTAAAACTCCTTTCCTGTGAATTTCTGTCATACCTTAATTTCATTTTTGACTGGGTAGTGTGAAGATTAGTTCTTGCTACTTCACAGGCCTTTGACAACTTGTATTTGAAATCAGAGACATAATCCAGAAGATTAATCTTTGAGTCTTCATTTGAAAGAAGTTTCTCTTTCAATAATTTCAATGGTCCACGGACAGTATGACCAAAAACTAGTTCAAAGGGACTAAAACCCAACGACTCTTGAACTGATTCCCTAACAGCAAACAACAACAAATGAACACCCTCATCCCAATCCTTTTCTGTATCAAAGCAATATGATCGAATCATATTCTTCAAAGTTTGATGAAATCTTTCCAAAGCACCTTGACTTTCAGGGTGATAGGCAGAAGATTTAAACTGTTGGATGCCTAATTCATGCATAACTTGTTGGAAAATTCCAGACATAAAATTTGACCCTTGCTCTGACTGGACAGATTTGGGAAGGCCAACAAGTGTAAAAAACTTCACCAAAGCTTTCACAATAGTTTTAGTTTTTATATTTCTCAGAGGAATTGCCTCTTTAAATCTTGTAGATGTACACATGATGGTCAACAAGTATTGGTTGCCTAACTTGGTTTTAGGTAAAGGACCAACACAGTCTACCATTATTCTACTAAATGGTTCATCAAATGCAGGAATAGGTTGCAGATGAGCCTTAGGTATCTTCTGATTGGGTTTTCCTACCATTTGACAAGTGTGACAAGATCTGCAGTATTTAGAAACATCACTTTTGAGTTTCGGCCAATAAAAATGATTCCAGATCTTGTGATAAGTCTTACGGACTCCTAAATGACCAGCCAAAGGAGTTTCATGGGCTAAATTAAGAATTTCCTGTCGATATGACTTAGGAACAACAATTTGATAGCTCACTGACCACTCGTCACCAGCGGGTACATCAGGTGGTCTCCATTTCCTCATAAGGACCCCATTTTTCACAAAGTAACACACTGGAACTTGTGTGGCTTCAGTTTCACTGATAGCCCTCTGAAACAAACAAGATATCTCGGGATCTTGCTCCTGTTCAACGACAAGAGATTGTCGTTTGTCACCCTGAGTAGAACAAAGAGAATGAGTTGCCAAAAGAGGATCACTGTGATCAATACCATTTGATTGATCAATACCTGAGGAAAAAGTGACCTCATCAAAAGACTGACCAATACATGTGTCAGCTAAAGGAATAATATCCTGATCAACATCACTCTCAAGAGCTCTTTTTGCCATAGCTCTAGTAACTGCACAAGCAGGGTACAAATCAGGGATTTCAGTTTCGACAGGATCAACTTTCTGATCCAAACAAGGCTTGTCAGTTACAAGTGGATTAACCACAACCTTATCTCCAGCTAGGTCATTGCCTAGTAATAAATGAACACCCTCTATGGGTAAAGATGTCACTGCCCCAACAGTCACAGGTCCAGAAACTAAGTCTGATGCCAAATTTACACAATGGAGAGGAACATTTACAAAGCCGCACTCTACTCCCTGAACAAGAACACTTTCACTTGAAGAAGACTCCTCAGACAAAGGCAAAGTACCTGACAATAAAAGACTCTGAGGAGCTCCAGTGTCCCTTAATATTTTAATTGGGATAGGTTTGGCAGAATCACCAATAAGTGATATAGAACCTTCTGACATGAATAGTTCATAAGCCTCCAAAATAGAATCAGACTGGGGTTTGTTTGACCCAACAAATGTATTGCTTTCAATACAAAACCGTGACCTTGACCTCGTAGAAATAAGAGCATTTGGAAAAGCTCTGTCTTTACTCCGTTGCTTATTTTTCAACTTGAAGCAATCAGAAATAACGTGCCCTTTCTTTTTACAATAAGTGCACGTAGGAAGAGATAATGATTTCTGATCAGTCTTATCAGATGTTTGATTCCTAACAGTTGTGCTGTTGTGAAATTTGGAAGTACTCGAATGAGATTGAAATGGTTTTTTACCAGAAAACTGCTGAGAGGACGACTTATTGCCAAATGAAATTTTGTGAGTCAAGGAATAATCATCAGCCATACGAGCAGCATTTTCCAAAGTTTCCACATTCTGCTCGTCAAGATAGGTTTTAACATCACTATGGATGCACCTCTTGAACTCTTCAATTAATACGAGCTGTCGGAGGTTATCATAAGCTTGATCAACTTTCTTGGCTGAGCACCACCTATCAAATAGTTGTTCTTTATCCCTTGCAAATTCGACATGAGTTTGTCCAGTTTCTTTTCTACAATTCCTAAACCTTTATCGATATGCCTCTGGTACCAACTCATAAGCTTTCAAGATGTACTCCTTAACCACATCATAATCAGTGCTTTGTTGTACTGACAGTGAAGTGTAAACTTCGCGAGCTTTGCCAATAAGTACACTTTGTAATAACAAAGTCCAATGCTCTCTGGGCCATTTCAAGTTTTCAGCTATTTTCTCGAAATGAAGAAAGTATTTATCTACTTCTTTTTCCTGAAATGGGGGTACTAACCTAATATATCTAGTAACATCAAAACCTGAACTTGTGTTTAAAGGAGTGGAGTGTGCTCTGTTTGCCAGTTCTAATTCTCTTATCTTAAATTGCATTTCCCTTTCTTCTCTTTGCATCTGCATCTGCATTTGTATTTGTCTATCTTCTTTCTCTCTCTCTCTCTCCATCTGCCTCTCTTCTTTCTCTCTCTCCATCTGCCTCTCTTCTTTTTCTCCCTCTCTCTGAATCTGAAGCTTTGCCAATTCTAAATCCATCTGGTTCTTTAACTCTAATTCCCTTAATTTCCTGTCAGAACCAGATACAGGCTTTCTCTTCAAACTTAAAGCACTATTTTCAAAAATTCCCTTTCCTGCTAAATACTGAATCAAAATAATCTTTATCTCCTGTTTTGTCAATGATACTTTTGCCTCAGATAGACTGTATTTTCTGGCAAGCTCGAGCAACTCATCCTTTCTCATGCACTCTAACCCCTCCTGGGTAGGTTTTGAAATGAAATTCTGAACATTAGATGCCATTGTAAATGCTTGTTGGTTTCACACAAAAAAATTTCTCTATTTAAAAATCTTTGCTAAAGACAAAAAAAATTCAGAGACAAAATCAATATGAATTTCAAAGATAAATTTAATATCTCTAATATGCTTTAAAGAAATTCAATCCCGGAACGACGAGCCCCCAATTTCTGTTACGACTTTATGGTCTAAGAAAAATGTAACACAAAGAAAGTGAAACCAACAAATCATGTAAAAGAAAAATCAACAAGCAATTTATTACTAGATAATTAAAATGAAAATTCAAAAAGTCACTTACAGTAATGTGTTTTTAAATCCTAATAATCCAATAAGAATGATTGTTCTAATCACAAGTCCTAAATATAGAATGTTCCGAATTCACGGCTGTGTCCTTGAATGTTATGATGTGCTAATGGTCTCCAAAGTCCTGATGTACTAGTAATCTTTGATGTGCTGATGTCAAAATGAAGTATTCCACAATATCTGAATAAGTTCACTTAAATTCCAAAATCATCAATTAAAAATCCAAAATCCAAAAGTTTATGAGCACTGTTATAATCCAATGAATATTTAAAATAATTCCTCTCTTAGAATTTGTAATGAATTTTCACAACTGTAATAGCTCTTTACAAGACTGATGGTAATGTCAAAAACTGAATAAATGTCCACCAAACATGGCATATAGAAAGATTGGTCACATGACAGAATATTCTAGAACATGTGTCATCTTAATGGAATTTTACTTGTAAACAAAATTCAACCTTGACCTTCAAATTGAGAAAACATATTGATCAAAATAACCTAATTCAAGGACACTAGTTAAACATGTTTTTCCTGATAACATTAAGATTTAAGCAAATATTAAAGTGAAGAAACATTTATAATTTCCTAAAATATTTATAATATTATATAAACATCATACATAACAATGTCAAAGACTACAAACTTTTCCATGGGACATTGACGAAAACAATGTGTGATTAAAGTCACATAAACGATAATAGAATCATGGGGACATTTAAACTTGTCTTGAATTTTATTAAAAATACTACAAATCAATCTTGTTAACAGCTACACAGTCAACTATGTATTTTTTATTTTTAAGATTGTACCGCGTACAATTTAAATGCATTCATAAAATATTCAATTAAAAACAAATGCTACAAAACTAACAAGTATAAGTTCGTTAAGTAGAGGTTTTAAAACATATTGCTGAACAAAATTCCAGTACCTTGATTTGGCATAAATGTATTAAACTCGGCAAATAAATGGTAGATCTATTCCAAAGCAACGGTTAGCAGAGATACAACCATTTGTAAAATGTTGCAAATGGAACAGAGAACAGCGTATAGTGGAAATGGAAAATCGAAATATCAGGCACAAGAGATGTAAAGAGTGTGAAATCAACAACACTAAAATGGCAATGTATTGAAGGAATTGAAAAGCTTGGGGGGAGAGAGAGAGAGAGAGAGAGAGAGAGAGAGAGAGAGAGAGAGAGAGATAAAAAAAAGAAAGGGAGAGAGATAGAGAGAAAGAGAGAAGAGAGAGAAAATCATCAACGCATTACATGTAAACGTGGAAAGATCGTAAATAGAAGCTCAATGTAGTTACACAATAAATACTAATTTCAGCCTAATTGATCGAATCTGAATAATTACTTTAGGTACAGGCATAGCTACAATATTACTTTTGTAGACTCTAGAGAAATGACAGATCCATTGAATTTAGCTGCGCCTGCGGCTCACGCACAGAGCACGACAACAATATTGGAGGACGTCAGTCCTAAAGTTAAGGATGTAGTATTAAAGTAGTAACGGGCTATGGTTTAGAAATAATTGACATCAGATTAAAAGAATAATATTAGGTACAACACCTTACTCTTGTCCTGACACTCAGTTTAAAAAACTGTTTATCTTAACATAACTAAGTCAAAATAACAAATGGATTTCTACTATAAATGAAACTAATTTTTTTCACGTACAAGTCATTAAGCACGTTTGATCATTTTATTCTAATATTTGATGGTATGATTTTATGAACATATGTAAAACACAGTGTCATATGAAGTTTTAGCAGAACCAAATAACTTTTTCAAAATAGATGGCAACAACTGGTTGTGGAATTGTTTTTGCTTTTAACATTGGGCATACAAACATGTTCCAGATTTAGTCAAATCAGAATACAAATTTAATGTTTACTTTCAGATTAGAAAACTACTTAGTGACTGTTCAAAAACACTATCCGATTAGGATAAATGTAATTGTTCCAACAGTAACATACATCTGAACAATTCATTTTGCTCTGTATACATCTGAACAATTCATTTTGATCTATAACAATTTTAATATCTCACCACATCATGACTTATGATATATAAGGGGAAAATATTTAACATAATATAAGCAATCATAGGTACTATTGGAAATCATATAACGTTTGAGCTAAAAAAGAACTACCGCTCCCTCCACACCCAAACTACCTCAACAAAAAAAAAAAAAAAAAAAAACGCCTTAAAAACAAAACAAATTTAAACAATCAACAGTATAGAGAGCAGCCAACTGGAAAAAAAGATATTCGTTGGGTTATGAGTTATATTTGTCTAATTTGAATGCAAAGTAATGAAACTGTGCTGTATTCCTAATAAGAGATATCGCTCCACATTGGGTCAAAACATTTAATATAAGAGAAGTGCTCATAGTAACATTTTGTCAAAACTTACGCCTTATCTCTGTTTGTCTCTTGAATATAACAAAAAGTGAAAGACATCCCTTTGCTCTTTAGTAGCACACATAGTGCACATTTTATTGGCTCTATATAAATTCTGATGTCTTCCAACATCAAAATTGATAGGTAGTTATCCACGGATATATATTGTGTCTAAGCGTCTAATTTCTTGGTTATCTATAACATACAATTTGTTTTTCATTCCAGTAGAGATGTGTATTTACGATAATTTTCTAAAGGTGTCGAACGATTTATTTCACGATGCCACTCTTGTAAATTAAAATCCATATTTTTCTTACTAAAGTGCGATAGAAACGTATCCATATCAACAATATCCCGCGACCTCTAAACTGAGCCAAATTAATATCTACTGAGTAGTTGCCAAGCGTATGATGCCTAAAGAATGATTTTACCGTCATCTAAAGTCTTCAGCATCACTAACATTTATTTGGCCCTCTATAATCCGTCATTTTCAAGAGCTTACACCAATATTTTACACATCTAATACAATAATGTACATATAATCCAACACGACCACAGTCACCAAGAGCTCCCGCATCGGAAGAATCGTTTCAAACAGACAAGAAAAATGTGAACAATTTTTAACAAAATCTGTCATTTACTTTTTTTTAAAAAAAAAAAAAAAAAGAATCATAGAGAAAAAAGAAGTTCATAAGTTTATGAAACAACTAAAATGCTACTTTGGTAAGGGACAGCTGCGCATTTTTACATTTGTATATTTTTTAACAGAAATTAAAGCTTTATTAGCTAGGGTAACACGTTTTTTATCTGTTTCATGCAATTTTATTTTCTACAAGAATATTTAATAATTTAGTTCAGACTTTTATTTGTGTATTAAAGCAAATCCACTTTTCATTTTCTTCAGCACAAAACTGTTCCTAAAGCCGATGATATTAATTTTTCTGTGTCATGTTATAATTCACTCGGGTTAGGTTAGACGCGCCGTATACAATACATCGACGTCAAAGAGAATGTTTACAATGTTTCCACCTAAAGCGTGTAAATTCCTACTATAGACGCATTAAAGTGTATACGGCTGAAAAAGTAGCATTCCAGTTGTTGGATATTCATGTAAAGGGATGATTACTGGATGCAGAAATAGTATTAAATCTAGACGAAAGATGGTGCTGAGTAAAATAATTCCAGATTTAATGTATTTGTGACTGGATATTAGCATTATTTGATTTGGATCATTACTGTGGTTGGAAAACTCTCCAGATGGGAGACAGGCATTTGTCAACATTCTTCTCTTAACAGGGGAGTTTGTTTACTCCTTTAGGTTAACATTTAAACCGCGCTTGTCACAGAGTGGAGTCTCTGCTACAGGTTTATACTCTCCCTCCCAGTCCTCTATCCATTGACAGATACCCTTAATTTCATTTGTAACGAGCCCCTGTGGGGTAAATTGTCCATATTCCTACAGACGTAACCTTTTTTTCTCAATGCCTCTTGGGCAATCAATTCGAAAAATGCTGCCAAAATGTTGACAGTTATATTTTTAAAAAAAGTTCTAGAAGGCGAGGTAAGAAAAATTCCCTCTGTCGCAGCCAATCAGTAAAGAGAATAATGCGTAAGAATTTCATTGGCTTATTTGGACAAATCAGATTCAGATAAAGTGATATGTTAACATGTTAACATATCAAAAATATTAAACTGCACACACTATATTATGTAAGTTTACCAACTATGTGATATATATATATATATATATATATATATATATATATATATATATATATATATATATATATATAATTTTGTTGTTGGTAACCAAATGCCTAACCAAACGCTATGATACTGCCAGAAGTTCATATCTAATTCACGTTTATATTCCAACTATGGACAATAACCAAAGGATTTTGTTGATGCTGGATATTATTTATTGCTGCTAGTTTGAGTCTACTATCCCTGTATTTTTTAAATATATTTACAATCTCTATCACTACTGCTGATTGCAATATAATTACACATTGTTTAAAAAAAAAATTATGAATGGAGGGGTTATGTGTTGCTGGGCGACAGAGGTTTATATTGGATAACAAATAAATGTAAAATTTATGAAAAAACTTTAGTGCTTACATAAAAGCTGTAGATCTCTAATATCTCCATCTGTTTTTTGTAATTAAAACTCTTCTCCATTTAGTAATATTCTTAAGAACTCATCGTAGTCTATTTCAAAGGTATTTATTATCGACGGTTATTGATTAAATAACATACAAAATGTTTGTTTGCTACTGTATACTTTTCATTTGAAACAAATTAAATTTCACTGCAAAATGTTCATATGAATGTATCAATAGTTACTATTTAATCTATCATTGGATCTTGTATTGTTAATCCATATTGATATGATTTATTATGCATGTATTTTGCTTATTTCTAGTACTTATATTATTTTGATTTTAGTCTTTGACATATATTTGAATTTATGAGTTCAGAACTAGACACGATGGACCTGGACAATTTATATTATGTTTTCTAATTGATTGGTCTAATGTTTTGGAAAATATAAATGTTATATTAGGCGATAATAGGGTTGACCTGAAATACCCTCTCTTTACTACTGACATGTCGGAGAATCCATTGTTTTATGTTTGTAATGATTAATACAAAGAATTATATAAATCTTTTATGGAATTTAGGAAATATAGGGTAATACAAAAGTTTAACCAAAACGTTAACGCAAATTTCTTATGTCTGTGGCTATGACCCTAAGTCAGAGGAGGAAGTCACAATGTCGTAGACTTATTCAGCTTCATACTGGTTCATACCGAGTATAAACAAAACCCATCAAGGAGTTTAGAAAATATAAGAAATGTGCAACTTTAACCCAAACTTCACGCAAATTCTCTATGACTGTGACTCTGACCCTGGAAAACTTCATTGTCTTAGGTTCGTAATGATTTCTCGCAAGTTTGATGGGAATCTACCACATTGTTAGGGAAATATGTGCAAATAAATTTTTTTAACTAAAACTTGAACAAACTGTTGACGCCACTGCCTGTCCCGCAATCTCCAGGAGTCTGAATGGTGCATCTAGCTTCTCATTAATGTGGAAATCGACACAAAAGTAGCAATACATAAGTGACTAGGTTCCTCTGAGATAAAAAGCTCCAAAGAGACATTGTAATAGTTCGCACTAAAAAACTCCAAGATTTGTTTTGGGTTTCAAAACCCTTGAAGTTTGTTCGTTAATGTAGTTCACAAACTCTTAAGAAACACGTTCACGACGGTGATAAATTGTATGAGAAAATAGAAACAACAAGATCGATAGATCTAAGGAAGACAGATCAAAATGCATATACGTTTTAAAGCTGTGTATATGATGAAAACTTACTCAGTGTTTAAGTACGGTGATGGAACTTTTGCGTATGAGAACTCTCGATGAATTGACGACTTGCTATAATGGTAGGCTGTAAAGTTTTCTTGTTGATAGAAGCCTACAAAATGACAAACGGTGACAAGGGTAAATTAATTACGAAAATTGTAACACGCAGGTTTCTGCATTGTTATGTAAGGATAAAATGCACGATAATTCGGAATGGTCATCTATGTTGGATGATATTTGAAAACACTACGATAAGAAATGGATTTCAATATCTGGAAACATTATGCAAATTGTAGGAATCAGATGTGGAGTGATGTAAGGAAATATTTATACTCATACTGGTATACAAACATAGATCAAGATCGATTTGACCGTCGTTTTTATAGCGTGTTGAAATGTTCAAGAGTAGGTGGTGGTCAACCATCTATCGTAGTTATTTTCAATTTTAAATTTCTGTCCTGCGATAGCAACGTTTTAAATGTTATGGTTAAGGAATTAAACTAACCGTGTTCCTTAAAACTCAAATATGTATTACAAATTACACGGAAAGGATGAGCTATTGAAGTCATTGAATACGATATATTCTTCCGCGAAGCGAATTATTTTTTTTTAAACCCCCGACCCCCCTCCAAAAAACAACAACAACACCCACCCACCCACCCCCCAAAAAAATAAAAACACAAAAAAACCCTAACAAAAACGGTGTAGGATTGACAATACAAAGTGAAGTGAAATATTATCTTATGTTTACCCAGAAACGTAGATTGTGACCTTATATATATATATATATATATATATATATATATATATATATATATATATATATATACCTTAATGCAACGATGCTTCAGATTGTGTATTTTGTCAAATCAATGACTGCTTTATACGAAACAAGAGCTTTTTTTATTTTCGTTTTAACAAAATGTGCGCGGATTGATGCGGTTAACTGTGTTGGGGATGGGATAGAATCCTCACGGAACGGTCCGATCCGACACACTCCAGAGCATATTGCCACTATAAACTAAAGATTTCAATAATTTGTCCTATTTAGTTTGTTTATTTCTGCATTCAAACTTGAATTATGTAGCCTTAGCAAGCTTGTATTCTGGATAAGTAGCAGACTGCACTCAAATTTTGATAATCACCTAATTGTTTTTGCAATACACCCTCATTTATCCACGAGTTAGTCATTTTCAAAACGTGATAATGAGTTTGACGAGAGGTAAAATGTTTAATTCAATAATGTTTGGCTTTATATTAATTCAGTCTAGAACCTTTTACTGCTTGGAAAGAGTGTACATGTATGAGTGACACTGAAATTGAACAAAAATAGGTCATCCAAACATTAGTCAATGACCATTTGCACAATTCATGTGAAAAACTATTTAACACAAGTCAATACTTTAAGCCACGTTGTTGCTGTTGTTTGGACTTTCTGATGGCTTCTAATCGTTCCTTACAAACACGTGCTCAGTACAGCGACTGCTGATTTAGAAATCTGTTTATCGTGAGAGAGAGAGAGAGAGAGAGAGAGAGAGAGAGAGAAAGAGAGAGAGATAGATGAGTAGAAGAAGAAGAAGAAGAGGAAGAATTTATATATATATATATATATATATATATATATATATATATATATATTCCTGTCATGCTGAATGTCGTACAGTAATAGAGAGAGCATGTGGGACATTTTTCATGGTCATCGAATAGTGTTATTTACCCAAACATTTCACATCGATATTAAGATGAGGGAATAAGGATTCTACAATATGACTAAAAATGGCATTGAGCTGCAGCATAAGAAAAAGGCCCTGTTATTCATGCTCCGCATCTTTTATAAATAAAACTCCAAAGGTAGATTGGAAAAGTCCATACACTTTTTGGAATGCGTTTTTTTAATTGCAATATAGTCTCAAGCATATATGAGAAGAAACAAATTTTAGCTATTGTTTGATGTTGTTTTTCTACAAATCTTTCAATGTATACTAAATACAAAACATGTTATTTTAAAGAATGCATTCTAAACAAACGTAAAAAAACGTCGTTATCATGCGTACCATATTTATAGCAATATTTTGATTAGAAAAATACAAGTCGGCTGAAGTTTCAAAAAAGGTAATCGAATTTCAAACAGACCCATACAAGAAACAAATCCACAAAAGAAAAATGCTACGAAGAGGACGTGATATTATTATGGTATGTTTTGGTTTTAAAGAATCCCCCCCCCCCCAAAAAAAAGCAACTGATTATTCTTTCATATATTTTCGGATAAAGTCTATTTGCAATCTATTAGCCTTTTATGGTGGACTGTACTTAACAGGCCAAATAAATTAAACTTGATTATTTATTCAGTTTATAAATTATGGAAGTTATATTTACCTGTTGGTTCCGACCAGTACGCCACATAAAAACCTCCATAACGGTCATAGTATGACCCATCAAATTGGAACGACAGAGAAGGGTATTTGAAGTAGTGCGTTGTCCTATGACTTGTGTTGATCGATGTTGATCCGCCTGGATTCCAAAAGCGAAATGTTCACAAGGGTACGTTATTACCTTTTATTTCAGTCATGCGATACACAGTCATACTGAACTAATCCATTGACAGCCTCAAAACGCCAGACTCATCAACATACAATTATAATCGCATACGCATTTAAATATTATCTTAGTTATAGCTATAAACACATACACTTTTCGCTATTGTTGGAGTTTAATTTCTGGTGTATTTATATACTTTAATATTTAAATGATCTTATAACAGCTGGATGTAAAAACAGTAGAAGCCTATCTATTGAACCTATTAGCTTAGAATGAGCCCAAGTTTTACATATAAAATTGCAGTTTCCTTGTCTTATAATAGGAGTCAGGTATATAATATACATATCGTCTAGAGGCATGTCGAAGAGTATTGACCACCTTTTGATATACTTTTGAGAGAGAGAGAGAGAGAGAGGGAGAGAGAGAGAAAGAAGGAAAGAGAGAGAGAGACTGACCACTATGATAAACTGTCATGGAATTTTGGTAGAAGTTTGTATCCACCCCGTCGATCCGAATAACAATCGTGTCATTGAAATATTTAGGATCTATTTTTACGGTGAATGCACAGCTGTATCTACAAAAAGAAAAGAAAAAATCGGACATTGTTACTGATGGAGGACCGTAACCGATAAAGTGTGTTTCACACATAATAATATTACAATGGTGGTTCCACCTGCTGTGTAATGGAAACCTATATTATAATTAAAATTGTAGCGAGGAAATTTCCTTTACGAAAACACCGAATTTGACATGCTGACATAGTAATGACTTTTAAGGCAGCTGTTCATACAAAGACATTTGTTTAAGTGGTCAGCTTTTCTACAGTAGCGGTTATTACTAAAGGAGCATATCACGAAACACTATTGCAATAAAGCCATTATTGTAATAGTATCACAATAGTGGATTGTATTTTGCAATAGTGGATGCTACAACGCCGGCAGCAACTAAGGCCAGCGGATATTTTATGGGGTGTGGGATTCTTTGCTTGCAGTTTCAAACTGTGCTATCCTCGTTTGGCCCTCCTGACTCCTTGTAGTGGAACGTGTTTTACGCGGTTTTGTTGGGTTTTCGCGTGGATATATGTGGGCCTGAAAATCGTGTTCGTGAGGGTCTTTATGCAGAAGGAATAATAATTAAATATAACATGATATTATATATGATTCGAAAAAATCAATGAGCCTGACTTTTATTGGGAAAAACATAAAAATGCGAGCGACGATGCATAACTTAATATTGCTGGATACACGCTGCTGCAGTTTGTAAGGGTTGTGACACAATTCCATGTACACGATCTGGGGTTGGTGTAGAGGATAAATATGCACTGCGTAAAAGGTGTGGCTGTAATAGTCTTCCATGGAAGATCTCTAACAACGCAAATAAAACATCTGCGAAAAACGCAGATTAATAAAAACAATTTTACTGATAATTTTTTCTAATTAAAGATATAACGTTTACCTATATAACATCACAACAATATATGATACTCATAGACTAAGAGCATGCATATCCCGTTACCGCGGCTGTACGTCTCATCTACGAGATGAATGATCCAAATCCCGATTCTTAACTGACGATGCGCGATGGTAATTTAACTTGTGTTGCGCAACGTGTTATCGAGCATTTTTCCAATGCGCGGCGAGGAAATGGATTAACCGAACTACGACGTGATAAAATTTAACAATGGGAATCCAATGTGGGATCACATGGTGTCACAGTTGCAGACTTCGCCGCGTTGGAAAGTGCAGTCAAGATTGTGATAGTTAAGACGATCGAGGGAGAAACATTATATAATTCAGGAAAATATAAAAACAAAAAAGGTATCGCTGAAATCATTGAACATAACAGTCATGCGTGGTATCCCGAGTTAAAATTTTCAACACAACGAACAATTACATTTTACAACGGTGATGTTTATCGCGCTATCGCAGATATTACCAAAAGTAATCCTCTGTCCGTCTGGTTATTTTGTAGTGATATTCTTTCGGACGCAGTTGATCAATTTGTATTACCCTCTGGCGAGTTATCGTACTCAACATCTAATCGATTACGAAAAGAAGCACATAAATATACCAGCGATATCGATTATATCGTAGACATATCATTCACGGTCACGCCAGTGGCGTCACATTTTGCACAACAAAAGGATAACTGGAAGCCTACTTCAAAGAGTTTTCTCAAAGACGTTCAACGATCTTGTATAGATTACGGGCGTGGGAGTCTCTGGAATACACAATATTAATGTTATCAGTGTCAAGATGGTCGCGTGTTATCTTGCCAGTTTTCTCGGACATGGTGAATGAAAACATTACTTTGACCGATTTGGTCATCCTACGCAAGATATTACACGAGCATGTGTCAACGGATCTCTTCCAGATATTGACTTGACAGGTTTTGCCGGGATCCTAAGTTTTGAGTTTACCAAAAATGTCCATCCGGTTATCCCTGCGTGGTTTGGACGTCATTTGAATCCACCACATTGCACCTCCCGATGGTACGTATGAAGTATCCAGAAGCAAACGGGATGGGCCCCAAATGTATTATTACGTTTTACGCTTGATAAAACAATATTAACAAGTCTAACCGTCGCGGAAGCCATCATATCATACAAGCCACAAAAGCAAGTTTGGCTTCCAGAACCATCAATTGATATATCACACGTCATATATATTGGCAGAAAAATAATTGGTAGATTTACCACGGGAGCGTCTAACGATTGTACCCATTTGTGTCGACGGTTAGTTATTGACCCGGATGAGTTAGATTTTCTTGTACAGTATTGTGTGCGTAAAGGAGTAGTTGTTTCTAAAACTTCGACAAATATACCAGACACAAATACTTTTCTCGGATACATTATCAACCACAACAACTGGGAATTGCCTCAATACACACGTTTGAGGTCTTCCATGTTGGCTTACGTGAGTATCAATATGTTACCGATGAAGCGGCAAGAGTAGCAACTGATTCATTTTATATTGATCTTCAACATATTCCCCGATTGGAAAGCCTTCCTGTGTTCTACAAGTTGGTTAAATTGTGTTGTTTTCCTTGCGGGGATTATCCACATGTGTGCCGCGATAAAATAGTATCAGTTCCCGATACTCCACATCTTTCTTGGAGACTCAAGCAAGAAAATATACATGCCCCTCAGGAATCCGCAGATTACACCGCGCTGCCAGAATACCATACACATAACAATCGTGCTTCGGTATCAAATGCACCGTCGGTCAATGATCCACTTACACGATATAAACTTTGTTATCTTAACGGCGGTGGATGATCTGGTAAAACAACGAGAGCTATCAATATGTCTCGCGGCCATGTACATGATCACGATTTAATCGCGGTAATGCCAACATACAGATTTGCCGCGGAAATGAAAACGAGACACGTTAACGCACAAACGTATCACGGTTTCTTCCGGTGGAAAGGTGATACGTGGGTACCTGAACGTATGGGACCAAAGTATTGTTCCCGTGGTTTCCTCACGTGGTTATTACAGAAAAACACTCAGGTGATTACGTGCGGGGATCAAGGTCAACCGCCTCCTATTACAGGTGAATCTCCACTCGACTGGCTTCGTAATCATGCTGACTATTACGAAGAAGTCCACGATGATTATCGAGCCAAAGATGAAACTAAACAGTTAAAACACGTATACGTCTACGTCAGTGTCAACAAATGTGTGAATGCATCGCAGAGACCCCCATGAAAACTATTCTATCTACATAGATCCCCGATTACTTGATTGTTGTTTCATACAAACAAGCACGTGATTTTCCTCAGCGGGAATTATTCAAACTGCATCAAGTAAAATTTTCAACAATGCCAGTTCCGTTGTTGTATCATCCACGGGATAGCCCCAAACAAAATATACCCGTAACCGTACCGGGTACCACCGCATCTCGTATCCTTGTGCCAAACGACATTAAATGCTTCAACGCCGATGCGGTCAAGCCCGCGCTGGAATCTGGCGACTGGTGCCACGGCTACGCAATCAGGGTGCACAATGGACAAGGATTAACGATATCGCATCAAAACACGTTTAGATCATTGACGATTGTATAAAATGGTCAAATTTAGCATATCTCGCTGTGTCCCGCGTCGAATAAATGTCACAGTTGTCCTGGAAATAGCTACAAGTATGTCTCCGCTCAATGTTCCACCGTGTTACACCATCAATACAAATCGGAAACAATCGCAATTTCGTAAGATGATCGCAAAAAACAGCATCGTACCTACGTAGTGACCAAAAAGCAAAAACGTCATTTTCATGATCGTGAACTTTATTTATCCATCGACTACATTATCGCGTTGACCCGCCAGTAAAACTATCATTGCCGTCAATATAATGTTGAAATGGTATGGAGTTCTACCGCGATGGGTTTGCCTTCCGCTAGTGACTCCAGACAGTTCACCATGGATCGCATTAATAATCAACGAGGTCATTAACGCGGCAACGTCGTGCTCACATGCAATGAATGTTATCGCGGCAGAGGCGCTGGTGATCTACGCTCTTAGTACCCACGGGGTGGTAATTGTGTATCCACTGGATATTATCTGCAATTTCTCACGGACAAACCCACGTTGAGGTCCAGTTGTTAAATAATATATCGCTGGTGTGTTGCTGCGAAGGGTTGCACGCAAGATTGTATGCGTGATTAGTGTCCAAATAGATCAGTAGCTCTCCGAGCTCCACCTTTGAGGTCTTCAGGCGCGTACAAATATCTTACAACAGCGTTATGTTCTAGAATATGTTCATTTTTCCCTACAACGCGAAGTGGTGCACAACGTATAGGTGTTACTGATTTTGTTTTGTATTACTTTGGCGGGCTTTAACCCGGTCATGCGTGTAATTTTAATTATTTAATGATGCTACGACTGCGAGAAGTCTTATTACCCATTCGACAGATCTCTCTGTGGGTTGAATTAACATTTCCTACGCATATTGATGTCCAAATAATCGTTCCGCAAGTGTACGTTTAAATCTTTCAACGATGGCTTGATAGTGACGAACGCTGACAAGTCCGTTGCTGATATCATCACCGAGTCTAAATAATTGCAAGCTCAATATAGATATTCAGCAATATTATGGGTAAGTAGCTGATAGACATAACAATGCAATGCTGTATGAAACTGTAACGCAAACTAACTACTGGGTCACTTTCATCGACAAAATGGTGACTTTGGTTACTTACTTACTGTATGTATGTATGTATGTATGTATGTATGTATGTATGTATGTATGTATGTATGTATGTATGTATGTATGTATGTATGTATGTATGCATGCATGCATGTCATGATTCGTTAGCCAAAGAAAAAAGCATATTTGAAGACACAAGTATATATGGTGTCGTGTTGATGAATAGTATCTGCTGTAGATTTGCAAGGTGAAAAATATCAGATTGTTTAAACAAATTTTGATTATTTATGAAAGAGGCTTTTTCCGTTAGAACGGTATAATATATTGAATTGTATGCAAAACCGAAATGTCCAAAAGACAATACATACAGTGTATGCCAGTACCATCCCAAACCATATCCAGGTGACGGCTGATATTTGTTTCCAATTCTTGAAGAGATTAAATCATAAGTCCCATTGCACCAGGTCCCTTGAGGTTCTGAGGGAAAAAACAACGACATCTGTTTGATTGTGCAGGTTGTTAGGTTACCTTATAGTAATATTTGTAGAACTCTTGACTTAAAGTATCTTTTATGGTATAAACACATACAATACTACCACTGATGCTAATAACATTATGGCATACAGAGATTTGGAGACCTTTGATTGCTGTATTCAAAAATTTAGATCTGCTGAACTTTCCTGTGTCGATTTGACACGCAATCTAGCATTGTTTATACGACTTGTACAGAAGAATGTTTTGGTTGGTTTTAACGGCACATTAGAACATTGTTGGCAATATTATGCCATGTAAATGGGAGCCTAGTGCTTTTCCCAAGGACACACCAAGGCAACCGATCCTGGCTGGCTTTAGCGGGTATCGAACCCGCGACCCTTGGATTGCGAGTCCGATACTCTGCAAACTGAACTACCGCGACTCTTTTCTACATAAGAAGCATCATGGAAAAATATTTGTATATGTACTACATTTACCGAAATTATATCGGAACAATTCTGATGGCATCGTCCTATTATCGAATTCTATGACACAGTACTACAACTGTATAAAGGTTTATTATAGCAGCAGCAACATATGGCGTATTTTATATTGAGCCGCTAATCACAAATGTGTTATGATTATAGATCTGTCCAAGTTTTCATATGTGCGATTCCACATTTTATTTAGCGGATTTAGCGCGTGCAGAATTTTAGTTTGCCTCTTTACTTAAAGAACTTTATCAACAATGTTATCCTGATGTATGAACTTGTTTAAAGGTCATGCTAAAATCCTAAAAGAACCGTTGATGAGGAAAACACCACTGGAAACAAAGTAGCAAATACATTTTGTAAACGTACATATACAAAATCCTAATTAAAATTACTGTTTCGTATCTCATTGAAGAGTATTTAGTTGCTATCTGAGGAGAATATTTTTGATATTATATTCCTCAAGAAGTCTACGCTGTTGATGATAATTGCTGCAATTGTAAATTAAAGGTTGGCGTTCAAAATGTGGCTGTGTAATATTACGCAGAATTTAATTTTGCGAGTTTTAAATACCCGACCCCCCCTCCCCCAGCCCCTGAACAAACACAAGAAAAGGTTCGGCCCGCGAAAAAAGAAATTCCCGCTTTACGGTGTTTTGATAACTGGTTTTGGTGAAAATAACATCAGTTGCTTGGTGGTTAAAATGGTTAACGCTAACCATCAATGTGATGATTCTTTACTGAAAGATGCTACCTGCTTGCGCACACACTATCCTGCTATGTACACAGACCTTGAACGTGAACAATTAAGGGACCAATAATGGTCTGGTTATCCTGGTATCTGCACTCTCATTTTGTCAGTTCACGTAAAAAAATTTATCATGCAATAAAAATGCTTATAATACATTAAAAGTTATAATGGCAATATTGAGGCAAATAGGAATCATATAACACAATCTTCTATCAAGACTCTCACACAGTTTTAAAATAAGTGAAGAAATTATTTCTCTATCATATTAGTGTGAACTATTTTTGCGTACTTACGCGCATATGTAGCAAAAAAGTGAAAGTCCATTGAGAATGAGGCCGCTACCAACTTGAGGTACCAATATACTTCAATAGTGATTGTACTGGCTTGGTAAACGTTGCTACTGCTGATGTCTTTAAAAGAAATAACAATATTATTACGATACGTACGGAATGTATGTTATATATTTATATATATTTATTTATATATACATATATATATACATATATATATATATATATATATATATATATATATATATATATATATATACTGCAACCTCGTAAAAGTAAAGAATAGTCATACTTCCATGGCATTGATATTCAAGCCGAAATAAATAAATACTTTCAAGTAAATGAACAAACTGATATTCTTTATTGGTAAGGAAAATACAAATCGAGTGGTTAGAAACATAATTTAATGCCTGGAACTGTCATCCAAACTGTAATATAATTACCCGACCTTTATGTGATACTTCGCAATAAATTGATACGTATTTCATAAAATCTGTGGAGACAGTAGCACAAAAATGAGGGTGCTTTTGCAGCAATTGCATTTTGTTAAAATGATTCTATATACAGGTGTACTTTTTTGGGATTAGCTGTAAGACAGTAAACATAAATCATTTTCTGTCTTTCCATTAAGTCTTCCATGCAGTTTGAAGATGATAAATTCGAAAACAATAGGACATAATCAGAGGAACTTGCCAATGATATTGCAAGCATATTTGAAAATGATGTAATCGAAGAAATAGGAAAAGAACAGGGTTACTTGCCAATGAGATTGCGTTAAAATATAAAATGACTTTGCTCCTATAACCTCTCCGTTTATAAGATCCTATTCAACTCACTATAGATGCCGTGCAGTGAATCAATTTTGGGCATTGGGGCTCTTAACACATACATATAGTCTGGTAGATTACCCATTTTCCTGCAAAGGCCTATGTGTCAGACGATGCACTAATTCGTGAGATTGAAGAACATTTTCAGCAGCAGGAAATTAACATAGCCAGCAAAGGTATGTTTTAGTTAACAATTTCAACAAGGGATCCAAAGTGGGTCCGATGTCGCTGAACTGATCAATTGCCATAAGTCAGCTTTTGAACACAAATCCACGCACGTATTGAAACTCTAAAGGGGAAAGAAGAGCTCTGAGCACATAGTTTCTACATTGTCTATTTTTGTGTCACTTATGTTCTTTACTTGACAATATAATCAATTTCTCGGCATAAAGAGGAGTATGATTTATACAGCCAGCAAAAGCCCCTGAATTTATTTCAGTCATCTGAGACTATTCACTGATTCATAACTTTGAAACTGTTCATAGCCACACCCTTAAGGTGTACACGTAATTGGCATTATAAGATGTGTTAATCTGGACAGTCAGGATATATTTCTGTGTCCTTTTTTACCCACCCGTGTCCCGTCCCAGGGGTCATTACTTGTAAACCATTGGGAGCCCACACTCAAATAACCTACTTGGCTCATTTGTTCAGGCGTTCGACTCCTGACCAGAAGATGGTAGGTTTGATTCCCCTCATCTGATTAGACTGAATAGACTATATAATTTGTCATCATTCTTTTAATGTCATGGAATTCTTTGTCCTTAGTAATTATATTTGGAAGTGTTTTTGGAGGATAACATTTTGGGTTATTGTTTATATTAGAAGCTAAAACCAAAAGAGACATTTAAAATAACTTCGGGGTAATGCCACTGAATGTTTAAAACGTTTTAAAATAATGCACAATGCATTTGAAGATATATACACGACACTTATTTCAGGCACTGTAATATTGCCACAGTAGCAACTGTTAACCAATGTTTAACCAAATATATCAAATGTACTAAAAATATTAAATAATTTTCAATGAAGTATAGATTGTAGAAATAATTCTCTACAAATAAATGTATAAACTTGGACACGGTGCCTGCAAGAAATATATTTTTATTAAAGCTAATTTTGTCTTGCAGATAATTAAATATATAACAACATTTTCACACTTATATACCTTTATTGATGTGCCTCAGAGACAACTTTAATTCTTCAGCAAAGAAGCTACATTACATTCTTAACAAATTCCCAGAGGACCTTTCCTTATGGAAACTTCTTTATCCTTGAGATTATAATAATTTATTGGTATTTTACACACTAGTCTTATACCGATAATTATATTGTGACTCTAAAAAAAACTTTGGGTGTTATTTGTTATATTTTATTTTATATTTTTGTTCAGTTTAAATTACAAATCATTCATTATAATCAATAACGTGTTTTTATTTTTGTTGTTGTTTTTACATTTATATCTTGTTCTATTGAAATGTATGCGTCTTGTATTATAAAAGTACTATTTTGTATCTGCTTTTAAATACTTTCCTGGAAGGAGATCTTGGTATAACACCAAAAATTATGATTCTAAATATTCGTTATCATAGGGTTATTTCCCTTGATTTCTAATGAACAGAACAGAACTAAAAAAAAAAAAATGGCATATAATTATATGCACTGTATTATGTGTACACATGGTTTCAATATGAAAATACATATACAAGGCTTTAATCACTTCTCATTTCACCCGTGCTATGAAGTGGTAAACAGCTCAGCCAATGTGATGCAACATCGCCTCGTTAATATGCTTGAATGCTGCTCACATTTGAGCTCATCTGAGATATTGATGATATAAGTTTATATAGAACGCACGATCAAAATGTTTCCACAATATGGCCTCTCTAAAATGTTCATAAGCATAGCCAATCAGATCCAAGACCATATCATTAATATGCGTAGATGCCGCTGATAATTGTCCTCATCCAAGATTTTCACGAAACAAGCATTGATACTAGGTCTGATCAAAGTCTAATTAAAATATGGCCACTAGGGTGTTCATAATATTAGTCAATCAGATGAGAGATTACCTCATTAACATCCGTGAATATCGCTCATAAGGAAACTCATACAATATCTTTATGATAAAAGCCTTTATACCAAATCTGATGCGACATATGACCTCTAGAATGTTCACCATCTCAAGCAACCAGAAGTAAGATGACATAATTAATAATCAAACTCATATGAGATCTTCAAGATATAACAATACAAAATAAGTTTGATGAAAAACTGATCAGAACTGAAGCCTTTAGATTGTTCACAAGCAAGAACTGGCGGAAGAACGGACGACGGTCGCAGGGTAATATCATAATATCACTTGACCTTTGGACAAGTGAGCTAAAAATGACAAACATACAGTAAAAAATATCACCTATTTACAAGCCAGACATTTAAGTGATATATTACATTTGTTAGCAATTTAACAGCTTAGAGTCCACATGATCGAGAAAAAATAAAAGATCTTACAAAGAGACTGCAGGCGATTCGATGAAACTAATGATCAAAAACTTGCTTGATTTATTTCAAGGCAAAACTGTGAAGCATTGATGGAAACTCTTTGCGAATTTTATTACATTACTATCAGAGAAATTTAAACCCTTGCAAGAAGCGAATGAGTAAAATCAGGGATTGGATAACACGATGAGGCATAGTCGCTTTAGAAGAATTATAAGTTATAGTAAAACCTAGTTGAAATATTATCTGCATTTCTTTCTATGTACAATGCAAGGTTATTTTGTGAGATATCATTAACCGTAACTAAGACTATCAAAGGAATGGGACATGAAAATGTGAGGCGATTAGAATATCTGCACTAAAAGTGAGATAAAACCCAAAAGCATTTAGGAAATATAAGTGTAGGTAAACCACACAGATTGACAGAGGTAGTGTAGGCTGCTTTAGTAGGTTTTCTTTAAAATGGTTCCATTTGTAGCGTAGTAGGTACATTTTCAATAGATTAACAATAGCACGTTTAGCGAGGTACAGGTCCATTGATGTTGGTGCAAACAACGAATCTCATTATATTTATTTATTTCGTTTGTTCTGTTTTCTCTTAAATTTCATTTTTCTTCTCTTCATATGATAGCTTGAATCTCGTGTTGAACTGCATATATAAATCATCCGAGTTCAGTGTGAATCTCTCCTACTAATATTATTATCGCAATTAAAAATATTTTGTAAGGTTGAGAATGGATCTGAATTGTCTTTATAACATTTTAAGACTTATGGTCATTCTCAGACAGATGGAGTGTATTTAGAGATGATATTATTAATTGCACTACCTAACAGTTTCTAGCTACAACAATTGTCGAATAAACAACACTAGGTTAAAGGCGATGTATTGCAAAAACTGTCAAATAAGGTTGAATTGAACTGTCTTGAGACTTTCCTGTTGATATTTTTTGCAAAGAAAATACCTTATAAAAAGTACATAGTATGATTGACTATTCACTATAGTAAAAATGTTCGTAGATTGAACGTTTTCTTTACTACAACACCTTCAAAAACTATGGATGTGTTTTCCAGCAGTTTTGTATATTCTTCGGACACCGTTAAAAAGTCCAGATGACTGTATATACATTTGGCAAATATTTTAGTTAACAGGGATCATATACATTTTGTTGCAAGCAAAACGTCATTCAGAATATATCGTCACTAACGATATGTCTTACTAACAAGAGAAAACTACGCTTTATCTGAGAGGTTACTAAAAATACGCTGACCTGCAATTGCAAAGGTCACAAGAACATTAACTTGCATTCAGTATGTAGTTCCAAAACGTTTCCCAATTGCTCCGGAAAATAGAGAGAAAAGCCTTTAGACAGGCTTAACTCAGGCAGCCTCGAGTTATTAAACTCAAGCATCAAAGCTGAATTTTTACCTGAATCATTATTTTAACAAAGGACCGATCAGACTATTTTAGACTAAACAATAAGTGTTATTTTACGCTTTAATGTGTTATCATTTGTCAGATTTATCTTAAGATTCTCCATGATGTAATGTACACTAAATTAATGTTTTAACTGCATACAGAGTTCCTGAACAGCCGCTATAAAACAAACTTCTGTTTGCTATATTTCCATATGTTGCTCTTATCTGCGTATTCAGTTTGGGAGCATTCAGAAAACCATTTTCATTCAATTTGAAAGTATCTTTATACTTACAGCATAAACACAATCTGATTAAAATCGAGATCAACGTATAATAAATAAATCTGATATAGACATATATGAGGTATGCTGAATCTTGTTTTTAATAACAAATCAAATTACAGATTTAGGATTTCTGAAAAAGTTGTCTGTATACAAAAACTGGGCATACCCAGTACGTTCGCTATGTACCTATGGATATGAAATTGTGCACTTTTGGAATTAGTTTCTATTTTATGAACGTAGTGAAGAAGATGTGGTACCAGAGTACAAATTTATAATGAAATACATACAATATGGAGAATGGACTGACACAATCGCATTCCCTCTGCGACAATAAGAAAACATCATTCCGAATATATTATCGCGACAAATTTCTATACTAATATATAAGGTGAAAATTTGTTTATTCCTAGTAACATTTGTCTATCCTCGATAGATCTGTCGACCGGGATTCAACTTACACAAACTAATACAACAAATAAAATTCACAGAGAAAAGTTGCATTTCAAAGTAATCATATATTTCCCATTCAAAACTGAATACATTTATTTTATTTGTATGTCGCCAACATTTACAGTACCTTGATGGAGAAGAATTATTTATTCTCTCCTGATTCTATTCAAGCTACGTGTTAAGATGAAAGTTACTTACCACATATAAATAAATAATCGTGTATGTATACATTATTATATCCATCAAAATAATTATAAATCTGCAAAAAGTTATTAACTGCACAAACATTGACGCAAACTGATGAATGTAGATTCCAATGACAATGTGCCGGTGTGATATAATCTGAAGAGGAAGGGAGATAACTCATTTCTTCTCTAAGTATCTGGATGAAGCGAATATGGCGCTGTCCTGGGATGACTAAATTATGACCTCAATCATGATTATCTGATAAGCATGCCCTTCAAACAATTGACAAAATGGTTTCGAATTTACAAGAGATTAACATTGTTGTGGTCGAATTGTCATGCTGATGAGAGACTTTTCATAGTATGTGTTGAAAATGGGAGCTGCTGATGTAGAAAAAATATTACTGCGTCTCGACAGAAGTATTCTTGGCTGTATTCTGATAGATTCTGCCTTCTGTAAAGTTTTTTGTCTGTTCTTATAGCAAGAAAATTAATTGTGGCACTTCACATATCCTAGATATTTCAATGAGAGAGAGAGAGAGAGACGTTGCTATTGCGAGACAATGTTTTAAGGGTAATGTTAATTTTCATATAATTGTTAGATCAAATTTTTTTGAAAATTAAACAAATTTGCTTGACAATAAATACAAATAGTATGTATTATATAAAATAGTTATGTTTAATATTTCTACCACTGACATGCCGATGAACGTTTATAAAGAATGAATTTATTTACCTCTATCATCATAACAGATTCGGAAATATATGCTTACCTGCACCGTTAATCCTAATGTAACTGAGATTGCTGGAGCTGTACGAATCAACAAAAAGTACCACTTGATCGCCATTGCCACTGTCCGGAGCCACGGTGTATATATACAAGCCCCTGAGATAAAATGGTGGAAGTTATTAAACTTATTGGAATCAGAATACATTTACATTTATCAGAATTATTAAAAATATGCAGCGGTAAAAATACGTAATGTTTAGAAGACGTACAACACTGAAACGAAAACAAATTTTGTAATTTGCTATCAACACATCAAATATGATAAAACAATGAAGTAAAAGAGTTGTTTAAAAATAGTCTCAAAGGCTATGTTCACTGTGACTGAAAGAAGAAAAATGGAATGGTTCTACACCATCTAAAATTACCACACTTTAAGGAAAGCTTAATGAAAGCTTGCACTTGGTTTAAGAAAGAAACTCAATATATCGGGATAAAATAATCAAAGGTCAAGGTCACTCTAATTGAAAGGAGAAAAAATGACTACCAAAATAACTCGAGTTTTTCACACACTACAGTTACCAAAATTTGTCGATGGATAGCACTTTGGACGAGAGAGAAATCTCTAGATTTCGGGTTCAAGATAAAAAAAAGGTCAAAGTCAATGTAACAGAACAAATAAAAATGGTTTCCGCACAATAACATAAGTTGTACTGGACATACCTCAACAACACTGACTTGTGTTTTGAGTAAGGAAGAAGCCTTACGATCATGGGATGAAAAGGCCAAATGTTAAGGTCACTGTGACTGAAAGAAGACAAATGGTTTATGCACTAGAACCTAGACCAAGCTATGTGGGTAGCTTGCATTTAGTGTAAGGAAGAAGCCTATCAAGTTTGTGATCCAAAGGTCAAATTTCAAGGTCAAAGTTAGTGAAAGAAAGTAAGTTATCTAGATAGAGGATTATCATATATATGTATAATGTAACATTCAGGGTATTCCTCTTTTTTTTGGAGGGGGCGGAGGGGTAAATTATTTTTCTCTGACAAGCTTTCAATGCCATTATGTTGATCAAGGAGCTGTGTTTTGTGGCTAACTGTCAGAAGTATGAAGAAAGGTGCTATTCAAACGAACACTATCGGCGAACTGAAACCCCAAACAAGGGTTTCATAACTCATTAGCGTCAAAAGAATGTACAATGTTAAGAACCATATACAGAACATCTATTCCAAATACTTTATATTTATATTGACCTATCTCTCCTAATTTTTAAATAGTCACCCAACACATCAGTATTAATGAATATTATTAAACAGAAAATCACGCACTACATTAATGTAAGGCGCTTACATTCAATTTGGTAAATAATCTAGTTAATCATTCACGTATGCATAACCGTCATTTTCATGAAAAATTCCATTTGTTATTGCAGCTACATCATGCATAAGTAAAAACAGAAAACTAAACTTGCCATTGCCGTTTAGGATCTATGACTAATTTGTTTTCATTCATCTTTGCATGCCAAAATTAAAAAATATACTATTAAGTTGAAATATTCCATAAACTATCAATTTGATTTGCGTCACTAGGGTTTAGTTGCAAATTCGCGTATAAACTCATATCAAAATGTGTTTACTTTATGTGGTCTTTTATGTGACACAAAGTATATTTATCTGAGAACGTATTTATGATTTCGTGCTGATCTTGTTCACTACTTTTGGTTTCTAACTGGAATTCGAATCTTAACAATTTCCAAAATCTATATATCTTGTCGAAGGGCATAATTAGTAAAAGGTGTGTGTGTGTGTGTGTGTGTGAGAGAGAGAGAGAGAGAGAGAGAGAGAGAGAGAGAGAGACTCCATGCATCTCTTAAGTTTGAAAAAAGGAAAGTGAAATATATACATTTTGCTTCAAGAGAAAAGGAAATTAGTAAATAAAACCATAACTTTCCATCATGTAAACAACTATAAAAACATAAAACAACAACACTGACATAGATCAGATACAATGACAGTTTATTTATGTTATCAAACAGAGTGTAGAAAACGATTATGACATTAGTTAAATCAACTGGCGGTTATATATATATATATATATATATATATATATATATATATATGTATATATATTTAAAACAAAAACAGTCATATGGTGAGTTTGATGCAGCTATCAACGAAACTGTTTTGAGTTTAGTAGAAAAGTTTTAAAAACTAAGGTTGATAAATACTGCAACGTGTTTTCGAACGAAACGTTCAGAAATTCTTAGAGTGTCTGGAACTTAGTTTGAATTTTCTACTCTCAGAGAAACGTTTTTAAAACTGCTAAATGGTAAATACATTTCATACCTGGCACCAATATGCAGATCTAGGGATGCGTGGCTGTACAGTTTAGACGCATACTGGGTGTGATTTGATTAATTTGGGAAAGAAAAATAATTTGAAATATATAATTCTACTTTTTGCAGAATCGTCAATACAATTCCTATGCACCAAGCTATTCATAAATGAATGATTTTTTAGATCTAAGACGCATCATCTGTATGTGTTGGTACCATACAAGTACATTTTAAATTGAATCATTAGCCTCCTTAAAAAGTAAATAATTATAATGTTTTCAGAAGAAAAGAAACAAAACAATGAAGGTTTCGAAATAAAGAATCTGGTAAAATTTCTTAGAATAACTTTTTCGGTCATAAAAAATTATTAGAAATATATTGTGAACCTTGCACCCGTCATAATGTTCAGTTTTTACATAGAGACAGTAGAACATTAAAAAGAAAGAAAAACTATTAAAACTAGACCTGCAAGACTTAGAGGAGTTTCAAATAATTACAAACTGATAGACCACTGATATTAAAAATGAAAATAAATAATATTGGACAAATCAGACTCGAGGACCAACAAATGGGTTGACGTTGTACCAAAGTTAATTGCTGGTTACAATAGCACTCATCACAGATTATTAGACATGACTCCGGTGGAAACACGCACGGAAGAAGAAAGAAAGAAGATATATACAAAGTATGAATGATACTATTCGATTACACCTAAGCACAGATACATCTGGAACACCTAAATTTAAACTATATAAAAGAGTGAAAAATAAGAAATTTAAAACAGTTTAGTGTGGAAATATGTAATGTCAGGCAAATAATTTCAAATAAATATGATTTAAAAACTGGAAGACTTGAAGGCAATTTATTCCGATTACATGTGCTACCACAAAGAGTTATCTTGATATAATACAAGCGGTGACATATACAAAACTGAGAGATTTTGAAGTTCAAAAGAAAAGTGAAAATTATGTACTAGTGAAATGGAAAGGATACAATAAATCGTTAAACAAATTGGAACCAGTTGACAATAAAATCAAATGAATATGTGCAATAAATAGCAGTATTAAGGAGCATGACAAGTGTCAGATTTGGAAGATTATAATATAACAGTTGTAAATAAAAATTGCATTAGAGTATGAACGAGTTAAAACATGCATGATGTGCGATTTTGTTTCAATCAAAACAAGAGGGGAGAAAAGCATTAAATCCAAAAACATCTGTGGTAACTAAGCAAATGACACACGCAAAAATGTGATAAGGCGACTAGTATGTAGAAATGCCTAGCAAGGCAATACATACATTACCGAAGAAATGAAAAGGAACAAAATTCAAAAGTAGAATTTTGAACCCAACTACAGTTAAAAAAAGCTGACAAACAAATACAACGTAAAACAACGTAAATGAAATATACGTTTATGTACATATAAGGACATATACAATACAAGAATACAATACATTTTATCGAAGGAAAGTACACAATTGTCCCAAAGATTACACAAGCAATTATGTAGTGTTTTTCTTTACAAGAAATTTATCATATACAATTTCAATACTTTCATAAACTCTTTTGTTGCAATGAATTGCCGAAAAACTAGGCAAAATCAGTTGTTTAAGGAAGAGTTCTTGCAATACATTAATGCAATAAATTGCAATAACACTTTCAAAGTTTGTAGTTTTGCAATACTTTTTTCTGGCACATAACACTAATTGAAATTAAACTAGGCAAATAAATCGTGCCTTCGTGTTAAAGCAAAGGTCATTGGAGATACAATCAGTTGCAAAATATTACAAAATGGAGCTGAGAACACTTCTAGAAGAAAGACAATTCTAAAATATCATGCATCAGAGATGTAAGAGTGTTTAGAAACAACTAGATTAAATGGAATTACAGTGGAGGAATTGAAAATGATTGACAGAGAAAGAAAAACAAGTCCAACAAGAATTAGATGTATATGTGAAACGTTTGTCAATCGAGGCTCAATGTAGTTAGACAGAAATAACAGTTTCAGATAAATTGTTTCAATCTAATTTAATGTGTTTAAGATACAGACCTATCTAGAAATCTGTTCTTGAAGACCTTACAGAAGAAATTACAGAGACCCGTTTCGTATAGATGAGAATACGACACATGTGATTTGCACCGCAAGAACATTGGAGGACTAACGTCCTAAAGTCAAAGATCGTGTCCCTATGCAGAAGGCTATTGTTTCGATATAATTGACTTAAGATTTAAGAAAATGGGACCTTACTTTTGTCCTGCAAGACAATACAATAAATGTATTCCGAAAGACAATACCAATTTTTCACAAACAAGCATTAATTAAGCTTTTTATCCGATTATATAAATTCTGAAAGTTTTTGTTATTGAAACACGGAGTCAGCTTAATACCTTTTTATGGATTTGTTGATGTTTTAAACATCCTGTCCTTCTAATTAATAAATCCGTTATCTGTATTAATTTTGATAGCGCAAACGATAATTAAATCTAACTATCGCATAATAAAAATGAAAAGTTATATTACTCTGGAGGTTCCCCGAGAAAGACATGTAATATCCTTCGCTACAGAAACGACAAGATTGAAACCAAAACTGTTTTCTTATTGACTGATCGTTTATAGAATCTTGAAATGTACATGAAAATGTCACAGATGTAACGGCTGCTACTAATGACAAGTAATAAATACTGAATATTTGAAACACAACTCTAGAGTTCACGACACTCCGAAAAATAATTACATAGAATACATAACAAACTACAACTTAGTTTTGTTAGGATTTATTTGTCAGAGGTCTATACAAACATTTACTAAGGCAGATATAGTTTGTGCGTTTTTGAAACCTAAAATATTTACATTTATATCAGAACAATAATACTAAAGTTTCTCTCGTGAATATTATTCGTGGTTTCTAGAGTTTCTCTTCCTATCACAAATGTGTATTGCAGAAACTTTCTTTATTGTAATGGTCATGCTCATTGCAGGCAGTTATATATGGATACTGTTAGAAGACTGAGTGTCAGGAGGAAAGACCATTTGTAGCTATTATGCACTGCTCTTTAGACAACTCAGTTTTACTGTTATCACAAATCGCTTCGGTAATTGGGACACGTTTGCAGGTCTCTAATTTAAAAGTATAGTTAATGGAGATTATATATGTTGATAGATTGTTATTGTAACAATTCTGTAGGAAAACCCAAACTGATGATATTGGTCGTTACTATAGAGCAATTAATTGAAAACGATTGTGAATAAATACATTTACCTTTATAATAATTCTGTTATTAATATGCAATAATATGCATACAAACACTGATGTAAATTAAATCACAGAAAACACCAATACTTCACTTTAGTGCAGCTTACTTCATAGGTCTTTGCTTTAAAATATAAATAAAGATAAAGGTAAGATACCTTGCATAATTAAATCTCATTGTCCTATGTTACAAGTTACTAGATGAAGGATTTTAAATAATATAAAAAATATCTGTCCAATTGTATTTGAAAAAGACTTATTCAACGACAATGGAAATCAAATAACAGAAAATCCTTATATCAGTTAGGTCATTCAGTTAGATCAATTGGTGTTAATAAGCAGGTTGTAGAGAGTAACGGTTGTGGTTATGTAGAAGTTTTAAAGATAAGTAGTCACAAGATTGACCCATCAATCGTTAGAATAGAAATTACGGCTATTAAAAAAGATACTTAAAATAATCAGAGAGTTGTAATCTATAAAGGTACAGCAACAATAGTAACAGAAAAAAGATGATTTATGAAATTATACAGTCTATATAGCATTCGAGTTACTGAATGTACATATACGAATTATTTCATTAATGATACTATTAACCAGATCTGGTGAGCAATCATATACAGTAATTGGCAAAATTTTAACTATTGCAGAAATACCTCTTAATGAGCTACTTGATCCTAATGTAATAGTTAAAATGAGGCAATAAAACAGGATGAAGTAGTTAATGTGCAGAAACTTGAAACAGAAGATGTATAAGCAATATATAATAGTTCGCAAATAATAATCAGATTGATAAGGTAGGATCTTATCAAACATAAACTTTTCTCTATAGGATAACAGACCAAAGGATGGATATCTAAATGCAAACTTGTTGCTGATTATTAATTAGAGTCGTAAGGACCAACAAATACAAACAAAGAAAGTAAAATAGAGCTTATTAATATTACTATCAAATGTTATGATGATAACATTAACGCATTAATAGAACACATCAATCTTTGTTAAAGATAAAAATCAATTTGGAACAATTTAGACGACCAATCAAAAGTTATAAAAGATATAAGGATTGCTGCTATTGGTACTAAACATGAGATGAAGGATGCAATTACTAAGAATATAAATGTACTTAATGTAATTGTTGATGAGCGATTGCAATTGGGAGTGAGATTAAAGAGATTATGGAAAGAGAAAGGTTAACTGTTGTTACAGCTATAGCATTAATTGCTAGCACATTAGAAGTATAAATAGCAACTCTAGTTGGAGTCGTTGTTAGGAATTGTGTAGGATAGGTCTTACTCCTTGCAGATAAAATAACAGCTTGATTACAACATATACATCATGCATTCAAAATATAGCAAATAAAGCTATTCATATATTTACCTGCAATTATTGGTTTAATTATTAGTCGGCTGTACAAAGCTGCTGGCGTTGTTGTTTTCTTTCTTTGTTGAACATGTTATTCTATTTTTGATATCTTTTTGTGTATATTACTATTTTGTTATTTATATTTTATAATGACAAAAGCAAAGGATATATTAAAAGCGGAGATTAGACCTTTGCAAAAATTAAAAAAGAACAAGCAGTAGTTGTAGAGAATATTAAAGTAGAAGTTGTTAGATTGGTGTCATGGTTATCGTTCATTAGTTCTTGATTTGATTTATCATTATCGACAAGTAATATATCCGACTTTTTCTCTGTTATATCGGATACCCGAAAATCACCACAAAGTGTAAAGAATAACCCTCTAATATTTGTTGAAAAGTTGCAGAATAATAACTTTAATCTCTTTGCCATTTAGTTTGTTTTCTACTCTATATTTATTCATATGAAATGAAAAATATTTCAATGCTACATAGCGGATATGTACGTTTTTTAAGTAGATATGTGGAAATATGTCCCTCGTGAAGTGGAAACGTTGTATTGTCACGAGTGGCGAAGAAGCCACGCGTGAAAATACAAAATGTTTCCAATTCAAGAGTGAAATATTACCTTATATCTCTTACAAGAAAACATAGATTTTCTTTTTAATATAAGGCAATGTGCCAATGCGATGAACGGGTCTATTACTATAGCGATACAAAAAAGTTCCGAAATGTGTAATAATTTTAGGACGGTGACGTTTTACAAATTTAGCTCCTACATATAATGCTTTAAATTGTGTTATTGTGTCAAATTAAAGACTGTTTTCCTACGAAAATGAAGAGAGTTTTAGTTTCGTTAACACATTTCTTGCGCATGTTGATACAATGAACATTGTTGTGAGGGTACTGTAGAAACACAGACTTCATAGTGTAACATCCATAAACAAAAACATTTAATGATTATGAGTTTACTTGTAAGGATTGTGGTTCGTATTTATTTTATTTCTGCAGTTAAACGTGAATATGTGTGTGGTCTTGACAAGCTTGCAGTTTGGTTGGTAACAGAGGCTGCACCCAAATTTCGATTTTCACTTAATTTCAGTTTGAAATTAACAATCATCAATGGCCAATTTCTTCTTCATTTTCAAACGTGATTATGACTGTTATGAGTGTAAAATTCGCTACCTAAACAACTGTATTACTATATTAAATGAAGAGTTTTTCCTAACAATGTGTACCGTTTGTCGTATGGTGTAACAGGTATACGATACTCCACGGGTGATCCAGAATATCGAGTAGCAACAGGTCATGTAAATTTAGTCACTGATTAAATATAAAAGAGTTAAGACTTGACGACTACATTTTGCTGTTTGGAGTTCGTTTTCAGGCATTTCTTAATGGCTTGTCCTCATGGATTACATAATTGTATAATAGAGGGTCTACAGTCTTGACACATTTTAAGATCTGTTCATCCTTATGGAGAGAGAGAGAGAGAGAGAGAGAGAGAGAGAGAGAGAGAGAGAGATAGAGAGAGAGAGAGAGGGGGGGAGATAATAGCGGCAGCAGAATACAAATGAAATAAGCATGAATATGGAAATACCGGTTTGAATAACATACATAAGGGCATATATATTTCCTAAATGAGAAAAGAATGTAGTTCCAACGTAATATCGCCACTATGACGATTAAAGTGGTATCGCCACTGTGGCTACATCATTTTTTTCCCACTGATGTATTTCAATATCTTATTAGGAACTATATAATAAATTGGTATATGAATCTAGACATAGTTAATATGTAATCGATCATTTGATCGTGTTCTGTTAATCCAGAGTGATATGATTTGCCATGGAACTTTATTTGCTTATTTTCAATAAAGCCTTTGACATATATATTTGAATTTCTGAGTTCAGAACTAGACATTATGGACTAGGAAGATTTATATTTTATTTTCTAATTGATAGGTCTGATTTTAGAAAATATAAATATATATTGGATTTTAGTAGAGTGGACAGGAAATACCGTCTCTTTACTACAGGCATGTCGTATAATTATTTGTCTTAGCTTCATAATGAGTAATGCAAATAAATACGATAATTATTCAAAGGGTTTGGGAAATTAGGGCCAACGAAAAAAGGGTTGAGAAAAAATGAGAAAATGTACAATTTTAATACAAACCTTAACGCAGATTTTCTATGACTCTGACAATGACCCCAAGGTGAAAGGAACAAGCCACCATGTCGTAAAATAAATCGTAATAGCTACAAAAGGAGTCATCTAAAGTAAAACAAAATATATCAGGAGGTATAGGAAATATAAACAAATGTACAACTGTAACCAAATCATTAACGCACATTTGATATGACTTTGACTTTGACTCCAGGGAAAGTGGGGCTAGCCAGCATGTTGTAGAATGAATTATCTGGGGTTTATAAATTCATCCCAAGTATGATGGGAATCTATCAAGTGTGTACGAACTATGCGTACACGAAAAACTTTAAGTAAATCATTAACAAACTGTTGACGCCAAGATCAGGAAAGTGACTGCTTTATCTGGCTTCCCACTAATTTGGGATCGACACAAAAACTGAGCGACACATATAGGTCCAAGATATCTCCGAGTCACGCGAAAGTAGCTGAAGAATACAGGGGTTCCTCTGAGCTACAAAAATCCAAAATGACATTGTGAAAAGCGTTCGACTAGTTTATCATCCTTGATGGTTGGCACTGAAACTCTCAGGTTTGTTTTGAGTTTAGAGCCCTCAAAAGCCCTCAAAAGTTTGTTTGTAAATGCAGTTTACAAACTCTTAGGAAATATATGCACGACACAGATAAATATTTACGATAAAATAAAAACAGAAAGATCGATAACTCGAGAGATGGAATAAGGAAGACAGACCAAGAAGTAAAGCAGTTTTAAAGATGTTTATATGACAAACTTACTCGGTGTCTAAGTACGGTGATGAAACCTTTGAGTATGAGACATTTCGGTGAATCGTCGACTTGGAATAATGGTAGGCTGGAAAGGCTTCTGATCCATAAAAGCCTGCGAATGACAGAAGGTGGCAAGTAGATTAAGAAACTTGCAGCACGCAGGCGTCTACGTTGTAACTTAAAGAAGCGAAACACAGAACATGTAATGTAATAAAAAAGACCGAAGGAATAGGAATGGTGGTCTATATTTCACGATGTTTGAAAACACATATAAAATGTCTTGCTTCAAGAATGAGAGAAATGCGCATAGAAAGATATTTATCGAACGATATATTCATATCTCCCATACATGTTCTATATCCGAAATTTGCAAGTAATTAATAGTTACACTTTTCCAGTTGTAATTTACAATTAGAAATGAATTGCGATATTCAAAAGCATTATCTTAGTAACAGGAAAGCAGAAGTAGAGGAGTGGAAGAACATATGTATGCTCGGACTAGAACACAAAGGCAGATGATGAGCCATCCGACCGTGACTTGGATAGCATGTTGGAATGTACAAAAATAAGTGGCCAGCCATCTATCGTCGGTGTTTTAAATTGTATATGTCTGTACATAGTGTATCAATTGCTATCTCACCGTTCAAGTGTCCAGGATATCGAAGTGTACTAACAAATTCTTTATCTCAGATATGTGCTACACATGACAGAGAAAGGATGAGTTATTCACCCACTTGAGTATTACATTGGTCCATAAAGGTAACGACAAACAACGGTGTGAGAGTGATAATACAAAATGTATTAAATAAATTGCTACATGGTTTAATACACACACACACACACACACACACATATATATATATATATATATATATATATATATATATATATATATATATATATATATATATATAAAGCACAATTTTTAGCTATATTCCTTCAGTGTGTTTCTACAAATTGTTCAGTGCATATAAGTAGTTATATGTGGGTATTGGGGGCAGTATATGGCACTTCGGGGGCATATGGGAAATTAACATGGAGTTGGCACTTGGGGGCAGTGAATGCCCCCAAGTGCCATATGTGGGACAAATTTGGGGCAGAATATGGCACTTGGTGGCATATAGGAATAATAACATGGAGATTGCACTTGGCGGCAGTCACCATATTTGGGAAAAAAATTACTTATAAGTGTTTATGCTGCAGAAGTGTGTTTATGAGACAGAAGTATTTTATACTGACAGAATATACAAATACACCCAACAAACAAACATAGAAACAAAGAAACAATATTGGCAATTTTAAGATTTCTTCTTTTCTAAGAGATATGAGTAGCACTGAAAAGGACCGTTTTAGTTTTGTTAACCAAAGGTAGTTAACACATATCACACCACTTCACTGATCTTCTTCTCCTTAAACATCTATGCACTTCAGGTCCGTAGATTAGCACCCGCTTCAGACACCCTTGTCTCTCCACATAAATCCGTCTCTTCCAAATAGCTTTAGCCGTAATCTTCGTAATAGCCCATGATACTTTGACGTACATGGGGTAGTCCGGGTCGAAGAGCATGCCAGATATGATAATTGAAGATTCTACTGAAGTATACATCTTGTCTTGATAACAGGTGAAACAATGTAACAAAAACGCTGGTATATATAGCCAAAGAGCGGATCGAAGCCTGATCGAAATGGTCCAACAATCCAAACGCGCGTTACAAAATGTATTGTCTCCCTTCCAATCAAAAGAGAGCGGGTGTGTGACGTCACCTTTAGTATATTAGCGCCACAGCGTTCGTATGGTTTTACATTGCGGTATAGTTCGTGTATGGCTGATACAACGAAGACGATGTATTGATGTGAGCCTGCTCCAGAAACATCTTATGTTCGGAGTGATAGTACGACGACTGCAGTGGTCAAAAGTCATCCAGAAGATTTTCATTTGGATTTAGTGGATTCTCTGACGTCGCAAGAAGTTTTGCCTGAAACAACCATAGTACAACCTCCTTCTCCTTTTCCGTCCTTACCTTTGATAGATGAGTTTAAAAAGAGACGGAAGGAAGAATTGGACAAAAATATTGCAGCGTCAGAGAGAAGCAGAAGAAGCATTTCTTCAGCAAGAAGAGGAAAGAAGAAAGCGAGAAGAAAAAGAAGAAGAGAAGCAGATATCTTTGAAGTGCGAAGGGCAGAAGGAAAGGAGTGGTGACAATCAAGCAGTGAGTCTGCTACAAGATATTTTAGCAGAGTTAAGGAATCTGAGAAACATGTATCAGACTTTTGAACACAACCCAAGATAAAAAGACCTTCACGGGCTAAGCATTCTAAACCCATCACATCATCCACTCTCACTACTACTGAGATGCTTCCACCACCACCACCACCACCACCACCACCACCACCATTGACTACTACTACTACTACCACTACCAAAGCAGCAGGAGGAGGAGTAGGACTTGGCCGTGGAAAGGGATTGAGGCCGTTAAAGCTCATGATGTCCAGTCCATAAGTTTGTTTTAAAAAACAAACACCCCAACGGTCTTTTTAGGGCCACCCACATTTCTTAGAAAAGAAATCAAAATTGCCAAATCAGGTAAAACTTAAATCCCATCATTTGATTGTGTATCAGTGCGTGTGTGGGTCCATAATATAAAACAAAATCAAGACCAAGAGACACTTACCTTTTTCCTTTTTAGTATATTCTCCTTTAAAATCACAATCAACATTTCATAACACATCACTCAAGTCCATTTTATTATTTCATTGTCTGTCTCTTTTCTTGAATTTCTTCACAGGCATCATGGGTTCATCTTCACTGTCTTCCAGTCGTCTTGACTTCTTACATTTGTTGACGACGGGGATGGGTTATTCTTCTTCTGTTTCTGAAGAGCCCTCTGCGTCCTCCCTCTCGTGCTTGTTCTCTTTTTCTTAGGACACTCTGAAGACCAATGTCCTTTTTCTTGACAATGATAACAGGTATCTTTCCCTTTGTCTCTGTTTTCTTTTCCTTTGCTTTGAGGTTGTGGACATTCTGTTTCCCAATGTCCTTTCTCTTGGCAGATATAGCAAGTATCTTGAATTTTATCTCGAGAGGAGGAGTAGTCCTTAGTCTTATAGAAAGTGGTATACTTTCAAATGGCTCTCTGTAAATCGTTGACCAGAAATGCGACCTGTCTTGACTGTTCCATTCTCACAGTTTGAAAGTTGAATAACGAATAGTTGCTGTGAGGGTAAGAAGCTCTCTCTATATATAGGGAGAGAGCCTGTGTAAAACTCAATCGGATCAATGTTTGCAACGAAGATGAAACGATCACGCAATTTCAGTGAAAAATCAGAAGAAGAAGAAGACGAAACTAACAGGCCACGACGACGACTTTCAGTACCGCCTTCTTCAATGTTGCATTCAAAAATATGACAATACAATGGAGAAAGAATTAAAGGGTGATCAGCGCAAGAAGAAGAACAAGACACACGTGGAGTGTATCCTTTTTGACTTTGAATATATGCAAGAGACGGGTATTCACATCCCTAATTTCTGCGTCGCTCATCGGGCTTGTGAGAAGTGCATGTAAGAACTTATCTATTTTCACTGTACCCATTGTAGTAAGATTCCAGGAGGAAGTGAAAATATCTTTCGTGGCCCCAACACTCTTGCCTATTATTCCCAATGGAGTTTAAACCCCACCGACGACACTTGCAGCGCAGTGGACATTCAACGTTCCGGAGACTGTCATCGATATGCTACCGTCATGGTTCACAATTTCTTGGGATACGATGGACAATTTCTGTTGAAATATTATTCAGAACAAGGCACCGAATGCCCCCAAGTCACCATGAACGGAGCCAAACTCATTTATATGAAAGTGGGACCGGTACAATTCAAAGATTCCATGAGTTATTTGACCATGCCTCTGAGTCGAATGCCTAAAACATTTCGAATGACAGAAATGGCCAAAGGGTATTTTCCACACTTTTTCAATACCGAAGTCAATCAACATGTAGTGCTCCCGCATTTGCCTGACCTTCACTATTACGACCCCGATGGGATGCACACCGAACACCGAGAAGCCTTCTACGCTTAGTACCACGCTCACGCTTCAGACCCGTTTGACTTTCAAAAAGAAATGCTCCTGTATTGTCGATCCGATGTGGACATTTTACGCCGTTGCTGTGAAAAGTTTCGACAATCATTTCTAGATCACGGAAAAGACGATCCTTTGAAGGAAGCTTGTACCCTGGCCAAAGCGTGTTGATTAGTGTAGCGAAGAAAGTTCATACCCGAGAACCAACTAGGCATTATGTCCCCTAACACTTATTTCTCCGTCAGTCGTCAATACTCTGCCAAAGCATTGCGTTGGGTGCATTACTTGTCTGAAAAGGAAGACAAATGCATACAACATGCAAAAGACGGGGGAGAAAAGAAAATTGGAAGTCTTTCTGTGGATGGCTGGGATTTAGAAAACCCTCAGTTGGTGTGCGAATTTCAGGGATGCTTTTTTCACGGATGCCCGACCTGGTTTCCTCAACGAGACCTAAACAATCCTTTAATAGGGATCACCATGGAAGAGTTGTAGGAACACACATACCAACGTCGCCTGAAGTTAGAAAGTCTAGGATACCAAGTGGTGGAAATGTGGGAGCACGAGTACGATCGACGTTTTAAAACCGATCCAGAATTTAGACGTATTGCCGAAAGTTGCGACGTGGTAGACCTCGAACCTTTGGACCCACACCACAGTTTGTTTGGAAGACGAACCAATGCCACACGCTTGCTGTACGAAGTAGATGAATCTCGAGGAGAAGAAATCAAATACGTGGACGTGTGTTTGTTGTATCCGTGGGTGTACAAATATGCTCGATTCCCTACCGGACACCCTGAAATTCTGACAGAACACATTGACGTGGAATACGAAAGATTGATCAAAATGCAAAGTCTTACCCCCTACAAACTTGTACCATCCTGTCTTGCCCCATCATTGTTAAGGAAAACTGATGTTTCCTTTATGCCGTACGTGTGCTGAAACATGTAATCAAGATCACCCTTGCCACCACTCGAAGGAAGAGCGCGCTTTGACAGGAACGTGGGTGAGCGTCGAATTGTTTCGGGCTCTGGATCGGAGATACGTCTTGTTGAAAGTATACGAAATTTGGCACTTTCCTACCACCGAACAATACCAAAAGGACGACGCCTCGAATCCAGGCATTTTCTCAAGCTACGTCAACGAATTTTTAAAACTGAAACGAGAAGCCAGTGGCTATCCTTCTTAGTGTCAGACTCCAGAAGACCAAGTCCAATTCAAAGAACAATACCGCTCTCTAGAAGGTATCACTTTGGAAGACGTAGAAAAGAACGAAGGAAGAAGATCGTTTGTCAAAGTCATGTTGAATTGTTTGTGGGGAAAGTTGGCACAGCGTCTGATATTGCCCAAGACGGAATACTTGGCAGATCCCATTCGCTACTTTCAACTAGTGGACGACAAAGGAAAACTAATGAAACATCATCCGTGAAAATTGATCTTGATGAATTACGAAGAAGAGCGAAAGTTTGTACTCCCCGACGACTTTAGCGATTTCGTCAGTGCATCCTACGTGACAGCCAATGCTCGCTTAAAATTGTACGATGAAGCTTTAGAAATGTTGGAAGATCGAGTCCTGTACTTTGACACCGACAGTTGTATGTACATCCATCGCCGTGGTAGCCAACACCCCACCATTTTAGGAGATCGTTTAGAGGCATGGAAGCACGAGCACCCACAAAAGACGATCATCAGTTTTGCCAGTGGTGGCCTTAAAAACTACGGCTACCAATACAGAGACCGACAAGACTAACTTCATACCAAATGCAAAGTCAAAGGATTGACACTGAATTATCAAGCGAGTCAACGAGTCAACTTTGATGTCTTGAAATATGCATTACCGTCTGGACAAGATCAAAACTTTCGAGTGAAAACCTTAGAGCCCCACAAAATTGTACGTTTGCTAAATCACCAAATCTTCAGTCGCCCTTTATAAAAGTCTATCAAATTGTGTACCAGAAACGAGTGCGACTTCCAGACCACAACACTTTACGGTACGGACACGCCGCTCTTCAGTACAAAAAAGGGATAGCTTCCAAGACCAACAATTCATTGTGATTACAAACGTTGACCGAGCAAGAAGAAGAAGAAGAAGATGAATAATAATTTCACATAGCCACTGAGTGAGGAACTCACTGTGAACTTCAAGTTCAATCGTGACCTCCCGTGCGTTGCAGTGCCTTGCGACGAGTATGATGCCGTACGCCTTTACATCAGCTATGCAGCAAGACCTTATCGCTCCTCTGGGACCATGGAAAGTGATACCGTTCGTGTGCCTTACCGCACCACTAGCGAAAGCGATGCAGGACGTCTCCCTTTCTGCTTTACTGGTCAATGTGATGCTAAGTGTGTACCTGCCTACTGATGCCATCCATATATGGGCAAAGTATTCACAGTGCCTGTGACTGTGCCTGACTTTTGTGACTTTGAAAGGCGATTCCAGACGTTCAAAGATAAATGGCCTAAATATCTGGAAGGACCTACTCTCAAAGCTTTACCCAGAGCTGGATGTATCTACTTGGGAGAAGGAGATAAAGTTCAGTGTTTCAGCTGTGGTGTGACATTTCACGAATGGGAGTATAAATACTCAGCTTACTTGGAACATGCCTTTGGTCGATTCAAAGAAGTATTATGTCGGATACTTTAGAAGAGCACATTCGTCGTTTGCCTCCGGACTGCGAGAAAGCATTTACCAAGAGTTGGTCCAGGTTCAAGTGAAACGCAAAGAACAATTACATCCTTTACGACATAGACGTTTTAACCATTGGTACCTAAATGCTATAAAAGTACTGATCGGTTTCAAAGTATTCAAATAATCAGACATTCATGAAGGACTACATGTCACCTTTAAGAGTTTGGATGGCACAACCTTCAATGTGACACTGTTACACAGAATTCGATGGAACGACGTCCAGGAAAAAGTTACAAACTTACAAGAATACAAACATTATTTAAAAGAAGTGTCATCTCAAGACGAAACGCCTTCACGCCGTCTAAGGTAATCAATGAATGTCTTGGATATCCTTTTACCATCAGATTACATTTGTCAATTTTGTGACTATTTCATCAAGAAGAAAGACGTGGTTGTGAATGACTAGTTTAGAAGAGCACATTCAGAATCTGCATTTGGAGCTGCGAGAACGCAGTTACAGAGAGTTTGTCAAGATACAAGTGAAATGCAAACTAAAAGTAATTTCTCGATTTTAAACTATTGTTATTTCCACAGTATAAGGAGACTGATTCTTGGGAGAAACAATCACATATGCCTTGGGGTAAACTATCATCAAAGATACAAACCTTGTGAACCTAGATATAAAAGCGGACCATGCCAGGACCGTTGCCTGCAGTCGTGGAACGAATTCCGTGGAAGGAAGTCAATGATAGTGTTCAGCCCTTAGAGGATTGTAGACTACTGATACACGAACCATTAAGTTTTGGACTATATGTGGTGTGTATTAGTAACTACTTTTCTTGGATTCCGTTTCCCAGAAAATTCGTTGTGGACTATTTTTTATGAACAGTATTCCTTGTGGACTATGTATGTACAGTGCATGCAACAAAGACATGACCATTCACACTTTATCGGTGCTCACAAGACAAATTGTGCTCAAAGTGGTGAGAATCGTGATGAAAACAAGTTGTGTACCTTCGAGTGAAGAAAACATTTGTCAAACTTTATCTACACTTCATACTTTGCAAGAAGTGTGTATCGCTATTTGGTTACACCAACACATTTACATTTAGTTTTGGTGTCGATGCTTGGCTACAAGAAGTGGCACACTATGCCAAAGACCTTGCGTGTCACTAATCATTCAAGACAAAAAGAAAAAGTGAACTCAGAACCAAAGTCAAAAGTGACATTTTTGCTTTATGTGTTTTCGTGTTTTAATTCTGGACATGCAAATAAGTTTTTGTTTTAAACATTAATCGTGTATAAAATGTCTTGTGTCGTTCATGTTCTTCTCAAAATCCTCCATACCTCAGTCATGGCTGCATCCTCTTCCTGCTCTTCCTCCTCTTCTGTTGTCAAAGTGATTGACAAAAAGTTAGATCGTCAAAGTTGGGCCGCTTTGTATCTGCGCCATCCTTTTAACATGTTGATTGCTGAACCCAGTAGTTCAGGCAAAACCGAATTTGTCAAACGTTTGATCGAACACAAATCCCATTTGTTTTATCGTTCACCTCAACGTATCGTGTGTTGCTACAAAGAGTGGCAATCGTCTTACACCTTATTCCAAGAAGTCAAAGTGAATCCATTTCGTTTGTTGGAGGCATTCCTTGCGAAGACGATGGGATCGTGTCTGACTTGAGTCAAACACATCTGGTCGTCTTCGATGACATGTTAGGAGAAGACGAAGAAGAAATTAAACTTTGGTTTACACGAAAATGACATCATCGTAATGCCAGTATCTTGTACGTTACTCACAATTTATTTCAACAAAATAAAGCCAATGGTACCATCAGTCTCAATGCCCATTATGTGGTGTTGTTTAAAAGCCCCAGAGACAAATCTCAAGTGCAAGTGTTAGCCAAACAGTTAGGAACTCCTTGGCTGAATTATGTGTACGACGATGCCACTCAAACATCTCATGCGTATTTACTCATCGATTTAAACCCACCACTCCCGATTATTTGAGATTTCGTACCAATTTGTTTCACCATCGATCATTTACACGTCCCCTTTGGCAACTCTCTGAAACAAAAACTATGAAAACATCCACCGCGTCATTTCTTTCTCACAGTCTTCTAGATTACTTCCTTTCAATCTCATCCTATTGCCAAATTGATTCGTGCCCTGTATGGCATTAGTCGCGAAACAATGCACAAGTCCGCGCCTATTTGTTAGAAGCTAGTCTCAAAGAAGTTTAACGTTGGTTTACGTTGACATCACGTCAATTACTTCAAAACATCATTCACTTACCCCATCAATCCCAACGTTTTTTTGAAAAACAAAAGTGCGTTGTAACAACTGGCAGATCAAAGAATACATCCACACACTAAAAAACAAATCATTTTGACACCTGCTGGCAGTGGTTCTTTAGGAGGTGTCATTATTCGTTCTCTTTTGAAATGGGATCCTAATGCCCAAGCCAAAACAAAGAAGAAGAAGAAAAAAAACAAATCCCCTCAAAGACAGCCACATGCAACTGCCACACACAAGAAAAAGAAAAGTCCCAAGACGAAAAGTTCCTCCAAGAAAAAAACAACATCTTCTTCTGCCAGAAAGAGAGGTACTACTGCAAGGACGCGCACGTACTCCCGAAAGCCATGAGGGGCAGTGACGGTGTCTCCTCCTCTGACTACTTCTTATTCTTCTTCTTTGCCCTTCGTGATGATGCCTGCCAAACCTGATGTAAGATCCGTGTTTTCTAATTTGATGCAGAAATGGAAACCTATTTCGAAAGTCACTTCTTCTCCGAGGGCATCTACTTCGGCTGCTCCTAAAACCAAAGTCCAAGACAGAACAGGTGTGTTACAAAGTTTACTGGATTTATCCAAGTAAGAACTGACACGATTTAGTGCATTGAAAACACATCATGGTCGAGTGATGCCTGTCATAAAGTGACCATCAGTGAAGACGAGTTCCAGTATAAAAAAGAAGTGTGGCATTAGAGGGACCTCAGTTCTATGTTGCTCCTGACACAAAAGATGGCCCCTAAAAGTACACATCACCACCATCAAAACCCGAGTCGTCCAAAAGAAAGGCAAAACCAAAAAAGGACTCTCACCTCGTCTCGCAAACATTGGGATGTGTTATCCGTCCTGACTAAATCCAATCCTCCCAAGCGAAAACAACTCATTCAAACAGCCCCTAAAGAAATCATCGATACCGTGTGTGAATGTTGTTTGAATGTGTTGAAAGTAACTACACCTTTGTCCAAGATACAGAAACAAAAGTTAGGAAAGCTTTGGAAGGTTCTTCGCCGAATGGTCAGAAAGAAAATACTTCTCAGTCAAAAGAAAAAATGCTTATGCTTATTCATGCTGATAGGACCATTGTTAAAAATAGCTGCTCCTTTGTTAGAATCAATTGCTGGACCCCTTTTAGGAGGAGTCATGAGATAAAGACAGAAAATAAAGATAAAAAGGACACCCTTCTCTAGAAAGACAACACACTTGTACCTTAGGATCTTATGGAAGGACGAAAACTGACTTTTGTTCCTTACAAACGATGGATGGAACTCCATCGTTGGTACGAACAACGGATACCTCATTTACCTCCAAATCCTAATCTCAACGAGATGTCCCAGTTATAAAAAGAATTACAATCGTTAATGGATCCAAGTGATTTGTCAGAAGCATAAAAATCGCAACGGTACGGCCAAGTATTGCAGCGTCTTCAACTCTTTCACCAGAAAGCTTTAAGCGAAACAGCAAAACCCTCTTTGCGAGATTTCAAGGCCATGATAAAAAGCGAACCTAAAACCACTAAAACAGACACCGCCACGGGGATGAAAGAAGACGACGACACACGAGAAGTGTTTCAAACTTCGTCTGCTCCTGTTGACACCCTCCCCTATGCCTCAACCAGACGAAATGAAAGCTTGGGTTAAAAGATGATGTCTACACCTTCTTCGGCAGAAGAAAAAAAAAAGAGATAAGGGAAGACAGAAGTGAAAAAATACATCAAGAAAAAAAAAGTCACCACTTCACAACCGACTCCTGTGGCTCGTCGGACACGTCAAGCTTAGTCCGAACCCCACATACCTCACGACTCCAAAAGTGGTATCGAACAGTGGGTGACTTTTTGAGGAGTGACATTGTATCATGGAGACACTTTTAGCCAGCATTTACTACAATCCTGCACATGCTGCTGGTTACGGAGGAGTTCAAAAATGTTATCGGGCAGCTAAAAGCAAATTGAAAAGTGTACGTTTGCCAGAAGTACGACAATGGTTACAAGAACAATCGATGTACACGTTACACAAACCCATTCGACGAAAATTTTCCAGAAGCCAAACCAAAGTGGCTGGCATCGATCATCAATGGCAAACAGATTTAGCCGATGTCTCTCATTTGGCAGCGTACAATCGTGGCTACAACTATTTGTGTTTTTTGTGTCATTGACGTGTTTTCCAAGTTCGCTTGGGTCGTTCCTTTGACTTCTAAAAGCAGTGCCGAGCTAGTACGCGCTTTAAAACTGGTGTTGAAACAAAGGGGTCGTCACCCCTTACCATAGCAAATAGACAAAGCACCGAATTTTTGGAACTAAGCTTTTCAAGAAGAATTGAAACAACACCACATTCATTTTTTTACCACTGAAAATCATAAAACCAAAGCCAGTGTCGTGGAACGTTTTCAAAGAACTTTGAAAGAACGCACGTGGAAATATTTTACATATCAAAACAATCTCAAGAACATCGACGTGATCATCGTGTCTATAAATTGGAAGACATGTACGGAGAAGTGTTAAAAGGAGCCTTTTACTTGCCTGAGTTACAAAGAGTGACCCCCCAAAAAAGAAGACGACGTGTACGATATCGAAAGCATTCTTGAACAAAGAACACGTAAAGTGGGTAAACGTCGAGTGAGAGTCAAAGTGCCTTGGAAAGGATATCCCCCTAGTTTTGATTCCTGGATTGCCGCTTCCCAAGTCGTCGACTATAAAAAGAAGAAGTAACCAACATGCCGTTCAACACAGCAGTTAACTCTCCTTCACAGTGTTCCTCTCTGCAAGAATTACAAAACAACCTTTGTGGGTGTGGTGTGGAGAACGTGTACCTAAAAATCAAATCGTCTTTTTCTGTCAAATCTTTGTGGTGTATTGTGTCATCGGAGCAGCTATTGCCAATTTGAGTTTGCAACAAGGAGACAAACAATTGTGGACCATTTTACTCAGCAGTTGCATCGGTTATCTTCTACCCAGTCTTTCCTTGAAATATACGACGGACAGTAACAACAACCACAACGGTGCGAACAACGCCAGTCATCCTTCTTCCAGTCACAACAACAACAGTAGCTCTCTTTTGGAACATTTAGAACATCATTCTCATTTGACCTCGAGTGACTCCTCGGACAACAGAACCCTCGAACTATGAATAACCAATTTTATTTAACCTTACCCAGTGACAGTTCATTGGATGTGTTTCCCAACAACACCTTATGTTATTTCACAGTCAAATTACCTCAGTCCATACAATTGGATCACGAAGCTCATTGGGAAGTGGCTTTGGTAGAAATCATTATTCCTACGCAAGTAATGAATATCAACACACTTTCATCGTGGACATTCTGAATGGGAAGTGCGAGAACACTTGGACAAAAATGATCCTGGTCATTACGAATTCAAAACAATCATTACACACCAATCCTCCTTCCTTGACTAGCTAAACCATGAGAATTCCTATGGGGTATTATTTTAATGCTCAACATTTGGTATACATCATTGCGGCTATTTGCAATGACCAGTTTGGCAAAGCCTTGGACAAAGTCAAGAAAACTGTCCTTATCCGGTACCATAAAATTGCTCATCGTCTCAAAATGCATTTTTCAGACACTAAAATATTGTCCATCACTTTTTGTCCTGGGTTGTTTGATATTTTGGGTAGATACACAAAACTAGCTCCTATGAAAGACGTTTACAGCAGCGATCGATTTTACAAGTATTTTCGTTACCCTGTCGAATTGAACGATGGACTGAATTTATTGTGTGTGTACTCCGATGTGGTGGAGTACAAACGTGGTGGGAAACACAGCCGCTCCGTTACTGAGAGTCATTCCTTTCAAAGCGGATTCTGCCGTCACTGCGTACGAATAAGGTGGAAACACGTATCACGTTCACCGTGAATTTGTACATCTTCATTATCTTGCTGTCAGTAAATCGTATTTTGACAGTGTCAACATTAGTATAAAAGGAGACTCGGGACAAAATCTTCTATTCTCTAAAGGAAAATTCACGGTGAAACTACATTTTCGAAAAAGGTTCTCCTGTGAATTGTAACACAAGATGTATCCTGTGTACCGAGGAGTTGCTCGACAACGAGGACATGGTTTAGGAGATATGTTAAAATCCGCTTTTCGTACGGTAGCCCCTATTTTGAAACCCATGGTGACTCGAGGATTGCATGCCTTAAAAGATGCCGTTTTGACGCTAGGAAAAGAATTTCTTCAAAACGTCCTCATCGACAAACACAATCCTAAAGAAGCCTTTATGAGAGCAGGAAAAAAATGTGTTGCTGCCAACTGGAGAAGATCTTTTGGGTCGCTGAGAGACCCCTATAAATTCGCTTCACGCTTCTGGCCCTGGCATTACTTCATCCTCAACGCCACAGCAAGGACAAGGCAGAAAGAGATGTCGAAACCTCTTCATATCTCATAAACACGGTGTTCAGAAAAAGAATAAGACAAGAAGAACTGTCAGAGAACTAGATGTGTTTGATTACTAACTGAGAAAGAAAAAAAAATGATGTACCGAGATTCTTGCGAATGTACCAAGTCAGAACTGGATCTGTTTGCCATGCCACCTACCATGATGACGATGCAAGAATTCCAATGGGTATAATTTCATCCTGTGTCGTATTTTACGACCTCAGCCCATATCGAATTTGAAATCAAAGGACAAACCGAAGATTCCATCGATCTGAATAGCAGTCACTTGTATCTGAAACTCAAAGTGCTCAAAACGGACAACACCAATCTTGTGGCCGATGACAGAGTAGCTCCCGTCAATAATTTCATGCATTCGTTGTTCAGCGAAGTGGATTTGTACTTGAATAACAAACTGGTCAGCAGCAGCATGGATACTTACCCTTACCGTCCTTACTTAGAAAATCTCTTGACGTACGGAAAAGAAGCCAAGAACACCCATCTGGATGCTTCCGTGGTATGGAAACCTGACACCTTAGAAAAGTTCAACGACACAGCGTTGATTGCATATGACGATCCTCACAATGTGGGATTTAACGACCGTCGAAAGAAAATCAAACAAGGGCGCACTTTAGAACTGATGAATCGTTTGCATTTGGACATGTGGTTGCTAGACAAGTATTTGTTAAACGGAGTTGATGTACCCCTGAGACTGAATCGCAGTAGTACCGTCTTCCATTTGATGGCTAATGCGAACGAGTACAAAATCATCATCGAAAAAGACAGACTTTACGTGCGCCGTGTAGAAGTGTTACCTAAAGTAGCCAACGACATCAGTCAAACTTTGAGCAGAACCACCGCCAAGTATCCTGTGCGACGAGTGGAAGTGAAAACGTTTACCATTGCCTCTGGACTCCAATCCAAGGTCGAAACGCATGTGTTCCAAGGACAGCTCCCGAAACGTTTACTCATTGGCATCGTCAGTAATGCAGCCCTCAAAGGAGCCATCCATCAAAATCCTTTCGACTTTCAACACTTCAATGTCTCCAAGATAGAAGTCACTCGAGATGGTCAGACGTTGTGTACCAGACATTTTGAACCTAACTTTGCCCAGAAAAATTACTTGAGATCTTACTTGACTCTGTTTGAAGCCACATGACGGTTAGGAACCAACAGCAGCCACGGTATTTCGTACGAGGATTATGCAGGAGGATATGCTTTGTGGGGTTTTGATTTCACTCCCGACCAAGGCAGCGAAGAAGGACATTTCCACCCTATAAAATCAGGCCAACTTCGTGTGGAACTTCAGTTTGCCACAGCTCTAGTGAACACTGTGAACGTCATCTTGTATGCAGAATTTGACAATACTCTGGAAATCAACAGTTTGAGAGAAGTGATTCTAGACTATTAGAGATGCAACACAAAGAAGCTATGGAGATAAACAATGAGGATTATTTTGATCTGGAAGAACCACAGCAGTCACAAAGCACAAGTGATAATGGTGTTTTTTTTATCCAGAACCAAAAAAAGACACAACAACTGTCATGATGTCAAGATAGCCAGAACAAGAAGAACATTTAGTCTCCTGTTTTGCTACGGACTTGGCTGAATGAATTACAGCCCTGACCAGAGAACATTGTTATGGATGTCAAATCGATCATCTGAGTCAGAAACAAAACGACAAATGTATGATGATGAGTTCAGAAGAAAAATTGGAAGAATATCTGGATGAGGCATGGTCTCTGATCTCAGAAGAGAAGGTGTTGAGAAAGTGGTATAAAGACTTGCAGGATCGTTCCTTACCTCCATTGACTTATATGTAGACCCAACGCATCGAAGCTCTCTTGCAACAGAGTACAGAGACTACTCGTTGTTCATCGACTTACTTGACAGACATATTCAAGGAAAAGGTCAGGTGTGAATTGATGACTTATCATTACCTTTGAAAAAAATGGATACCTGGGAACTTCATTACCTGTTGACTCGGCATTCGTACACCGCTTCTTGGAATCCTGTGGTGTGTGCTAAAGATGAACTTCCTCATCGCAAACCTAAAGACGTTCAATCCGATATCATCAGCACCGACGACAGTGATCGACCAGGAACCCATTTGGTGGCAGTGTACTTTCCCAAAGATCACAGTGTGGAGTATTTTGATTCTTATGGATTACCTCCTTTGGAATAGGACATGAGTATTTTGATTCTTATGGATTACCTCCTTTGGAAGGAGGACATGAGTATTTTGATTCTTATGGATTACCTCCTTTTTAAGAGGACATGATATCCTCTTCCAATGGAGGTAATCCATAATAATCAAAATACTCCACACTGTGACTTTATGAGAAGAAATGCTGTCTCCACTCGATTCAATAATGTGAGATTACAAGGATCAGATTCCACGGCGTGTGGACAATATTGTGTGTATTGTCTTCTTCAACGCAGTCATGGATTTCCCTTAGAACATTTAGTGACTTGTTTTGATAGGGAGTACGTTAGAAACGATGCTAAAGTAGAAAGATGGTTTTGTGAACATTATGGCTATCTCTAGTCTTTAGCTCAGAAACGTAGTGTGCATCGATGGCAAAATGACTTAGAACAGTGGAAGTCGAGTTTGACTTCACAACGTTGTCAACTCTGTAAATACGTTCATGTTTAAAAATGTTTGTTTGTTTGTTTGTATTTTTTGTTAGATAAGCTTCTTCTTGTTTATTAAAAATGTTGATTTTAGAAACAAATGGTGTTGTCTTGTTTATTGATTGAAAAAAAATGGAATGTGTACGCTCTTTAACCTCTCTCTATCGATCTGAGGTACCTGCTCTTTCATATTTCTTTCTATCGATCTGAGTCATGTTTTCTTTCACGTCCGCGCTTCCAGCATATAAAGCCAGTCGGGTCACTCTCTTTGATCAGCAGCGAACATAGTAGCAGCAACAAGCACTTACAACGTTAGCGATGGAGATACTTATCTCAGAACACGCCCTGAATGCTCTGAAGGGATTAGGTCATTCAGTTGCAACCGGGTGGAGATTTCGGGCACAAGAGAAGAGGACAACTCTTCTTCTGATTTGGGAGGAAGAAAGAAGAAACCCTATCGAGAGAAGCCCCTGGGAAAGAAGAAGCCCCAGTAGAAGACCGGGACAGGGAGAACGACCACAGTCACAGTGGGGGCGTTATAGGCAGACGCCTACCGCACAGCAGAGCCAGTTCACGCAAACTGCACCTCCCGTGGAACCCAAGAAAACAACGACTGAATTACCGCCACCTACCACGAAAACAACAATAACAACAACAACAACAACAACACCAACAATTCCAACTCCAATTGTTGAAGTTAGGAAGGATACTCCTAAACCAGTTGCGGCAAGTTCTCCGCAGAAAGGGGCCAGGCTGGAAAAGGAGGAATTAAGTTGGGGAGCAGTAAAACAGAAAGAGGCCCTAAAGGAAATCCCTCAAGAAGCAGAAAAGGGAAAAATAGTCAAATCATACATTGCTTCCACTCCAAAACCGGTACCCCAGATTAGGGAAAAAGAAAAAGAGCCTGAAGGGAAAATAGTGGAAGCTTGCAGACTACCGCCACCTCTTCAGGCACCAAAAGGACAAAAACAACAACAACACCAGAAGCAGCAATCTCAACAACAAGAAAGGTGGATGAGTACACGATAAAGAGACAAGAGGGAGAAAGATTTAATTCATGACGCTGACCATTGGCTCCTTCAACAGTACACACACCAGGGCGCCGACAATCTTGTGGATGATTCAACAGGCCAAACAGCTAAAAGTTGCCACAACGACTTTGTCATGGTCTTAGAAGCTGCTAAGAAATCAACCAAAGGAGAGAAAATTCCGGAAAAATCTATGGCAAAAATCCAACAAGCCAAGGAAAACATCAGACATATAGGGAAAAGATTTCAAGAATGCCCTATTCCCCTAGCCATCCTGACGATTAACTGCGCCATAGATCTCTTTAAGCTGACGGAATCTCCTGTAAAAGTCTGGCTACCATTGTACCAGCTGGTGGTGGCAGATTTGATTGATCCTGACAAGAACAAGAAATGAAATAGAAGGAAGTTAGAGCCACCTGAAGAATTGAGGCCCTACTTGATACCGCCGGAAGATTTCCAGTAGTCCAATAAATGGATGGGCCGAATTGCCTATTGGTTTTCATTTTGGCTTGAAAACCTTTTTGAATATAACATATTTTCAACGCAAATATGATCACCTATCCACCGAATCACATGATTACTTGATAATATCTGATTAAGATCACAAACATTGAATGGGTTACTTAAATCAAAATTTATTCATTGTTTTCGGAAAATAGATGTACATTTTGAACACGAAATTGCAAAATAGATAGGGGTTTAGGCAAATTGATAAAACTGATTAAATGTGACCGTAATTACAATATGTGGCTAACACACAATTGGTAATAGGGACAGCCCGATTTAGCTAACTGGGCAGAATTTGATTATGTACGTTCATGGAGTCTCAGTATTTCGTCATGCTTCGCGCCTCCCTTGCCTAGTCCGTGCTGCCTGCCACTCCTGACATCAACAAACCCAGCTAACCTGTAAACATTGTGGTTCTATTCTTATGTACAGGTATAAAGTAAATTATACACACCCTCCAATATCGCGCCTTTAATGAACCCCCCCTAATTGTGGGGAAACCATGCAGCGATGGAGGGGTGTATATACGTGTATATACGCACTAACGTGTCAGGTGTGTTGCAAACTAGCAACACACCTGTCCCCAACATAAGTGTGCTTAGCACACACATTAACCACATAATAAATGCTTCGCACGCATTAGGGGTAAATAGACGTACATGGACGAATGACCGAAAACGTCTTTAATCCAATCTTTTTTTTCTCTATCTCTCTCTCTCTCTCTCTCTCTCTCTCTCTCTCTCTCTCTCTCTCTCTCTCTCTTTGACTCGTCAACTACTCAACATGACCTGATAAGATTAGTAAACTGAATGAAGCTATGGTGAACATGCATCGGGTTAGGCATAACCTGATTCAGAAGAACCCAGAGAAGAAGACGATGATCTTCTTGCAAATGGCACAGGATCTGGTGGAAGAAGTGTTGCGAGAGGAGATCTTCAGGGAAAGAGCGGAATGGGAGGAGAGACAAAGACTGCAGCATCATCATCAGCAGCAGCAAAGGCAGCAACAACAACAGCTACAACAACAACTCTTTCAGCAGCAGAAGCTACAAGAAGGAGAAGTGTCCTGTAAGATGGACAGTGAGGAGTTTGCCTTCTCCTTCACAAGAAAGCGCCTCTGCTCCGTGCTGCGGTGAGACCTGTGGTGAAACGTGGCCGTCCTGCTTTAGTTAAAGATTATCACCAAACAAATAACTATACAGTCCTTTTTAGGGCCACCCAGATCTGTAGAAAAGATTACTCCATGACTGCCTAAAAATGTGTGTGTTTGTATGTTGAGTGTATGTTTGTGACTGTCTTTTTAAACAAAATTCCCTTTCGCTTGAAGTGTTTGTATAGAGTGTGCTTGTATAGAGTGTGTCATAAACACTCCCTTACCCTTCTTATGTTAAAAATTAAAAAGTGTTTCTTTTAGGTCCGCGCACTTGGTGTTTGTGTTTGTATGTGTGTGTGTCTGTGTGTCTGTGTGTGTGTTGTATTTCTGGTGTAAGGGATGTTTTCCTTCACGTCCGTGCTTCCAGAATATAAAGCGGTGCGTTCACCAGTTGGACCATCCACGTTGACCCGTCAACAGCCAACAATGAGTAGTCACAGGAGCGCAAAGATGATGGAGATTCAAGTGTGCCTGGATCATGTTCGTCACTTGATGGAGGAACTGGTCTTCATTACTTTGGAAGAGGAAAAGGCAAAAGAGGAGGAGAAGGAGAAAAAGAAAGAAAAATTGCAGCCTCATCCGATGATGCTCCCCAACTGTACTGTGCTGCCTATGGCAATGACATCGCCGCAACCACAACAGAGACCACAGCAGCAGCAGCATCCCCCACAACAGCATCCACAATTGATAGGGCCGAAGAAGAAATTGTGCAGTCGAGGAGTACAAACGAATGCCCCCGGTGACAACATGGAACACTGGGGGTTTTCCATCGGGAAGTACCCCGACACAGCGAGGTGATGACCGGAGGCAGTAAGTCCGTGCTGCCTGCCACTCCAGACTGGGCCCTTGAAACAATTATGTAAGTGCGCCAGCGCACACCTGTATACCTGTAAACATTGTGGTTCTAGTCCTATTTTCAGGTATAATTCAAAATTCAAAATTAAAATATACACAACCTCCAATAGCGCGCATTCAATTAACCCCCTTAATTGTGGGGAACCATGCTGCGCTGGAGGGGTGTATAACAAGCGTTTCTATGCGCTTTAACGTGACAGGTGTGTTGTTACAACACACCGGTCCCTAATTTAAGTGTGCTTTTATCACATTTAACCCCCCACGGCGTGCATCGCACGCTGTGGGGGTAAATAGTCGTACATGCCCGAAGGGCAAAAACGACTTTAATTCAAGTACAACAACAACAACAACAACAAGTTGGACCATCCACGTTGACCCGTCAACAGCCAAAAATGAATAGTCGCAGGAGCGCAAAGATGATAGAGATTCAAGTGTGCCTGGATCATGTTCGTCACTTGATGGAGGAACTGGTCCTCATTACTTTGGAAGAGGAAAAGGCAAAAGAGGAGGAGAAGGAGAAAAAGAAAGAAAAGTTGCGGCCTGATCCGATGATGCTCCCCAACTGTACTGTGCTGCCTATGGCAAGGACATCGCCGCAACCACAACAGAGACGACAGCAGCAGCAGCATCCCCCACAACAGCATCCACAATTGTGTAGGGTGTAGAGGAAGCAGACATTCACTGTTCCTACAACTGAGGATTGGGAAAATGAAGCCACCCAACTCTTCTCCGCCTGGGGGGGGGGGGGGGGGGAGGGCGATCGATGGAGTGGGAGATGTTCTGCTTGTGGTGCCAGACCAGGGAGGTGCCCGCATCTCTAGGCACACTTAAAAAACCCAAACGGCCCTTTTCATAGCCACCCCAATTGCCAAGAAAAGAAATATTATTTGCCTAAATATTTTGTATATTGGATGTATGTTTGTGTCTATCTTTGTCTTTTTTCTTCCCACTTAAAAAAATTCCTTTCCCTTCTAAAAAATGTATGTTTGGTATGTGTTTGTATAGAGTGTGTCTATAAACACTCCCTTAACCTAATGTAAAAATGTATAAAAGTGTTTCTTTTAGGTCCGCGCACTTGGTGTGTTGTGTGTGTAAGAGGGTTTTCGTATTTTTGGGGGATGTTTTCCTTCACGTCTGTGCTTCCAGCATGTAAAGCGGTGCGTTCACCAGTCGTGTTACCCTCGTTGACGCGTCAACCACAAAGGAATGGAATCAGTGTGAAATTTGCAGGAAGCAGTGGATTGTATGGTGGGAGCAGAGTATCTTGTTGAAAAGATAGAAGGTTAATGGTGTTACCCGACCATTGTACACCGTGTAAGAAGAGAAATGGAAGCCCTTACAAGAGCCGAATGTCTTGTCCAAGAAGTTATTGTGGATTAAGTGATGAAGATAAAGATAGCATCGGAAGTTCCACTATGTAAAGTGGATATATTGAAGGAAGCAGTAGATTGGATGGAGGGGTAGAAAATCTTCTCCAACATATACATGCCTATAGGTGTTACCTGTCCCTCAGTAGTGTAGTGGAAGAGACCGCCCTTAAAACAGCTCAGGGTTTAATAAGACAAGTGATAGAAAAGGAAGTGGTGAAGATTAAGGACACCTGGGCTAAGGAGAGAAAAGAAAAGGAAGAGAAGAAGAAACAACAAGACTTGCACCGCCTCAACGAGAACTGGATGAAGATCCAGGAAAAGTTCAGGAGATTGGGCCATCCCGACTGGATCCCTTATCCACCTAAGAAGAAGAAGTTCAACCTAATAGTCTCACTGAAGAAATGGTGGCCAGGGAGGAAAAAGTAAAAAGAAAAACAAACGGTCCTTTTCAGGACCACCCACATTTCTTAGAAAAGAAAAAATCTGAAAATTGCCAATAGTGTTTCTATGTTTGCTTGTTTGTTTGTTTGCTTGTTGGGTGTATGTGTATATTCTGTCCGTATAAAATACTTTTGTCTCATCAACACACTTCTGCCCCATAAACAATTCTGCCCCCCAAGTTATTTTTTCCAAAATATGGCACTTGGGGGCAATGACTGCCCCCAAGTGCCATCTCCATGTTAATTTCCCATATGCCCCCAAGTGCCATATACTGCCCCCAATACCCACATATAACTACTCATACAAAACACAAAACATGTTGTTTTAACGAATGCGTTCTTAAAAAATATAAAAACATTGGTAATATAAGCACAACATTTATACAATTATTTTATTTTAAAAATTAAAGTGAACTGACTTTTCACAAAAGGTATTAAAATTTCAAACACATGCACAAAAAGACTTTTACAAGAGAAACATAATACCTAGAGGAAGTCTTATTATTACGCTAGTTTTCTTTTAATTAAAAAATAATGAAAATAGTATTCTTTGAAATATTTTCGGATAAAAGTCTATTCGCACTCTATTACACAGATTTGTTGGACTGTAAATGACAGGCCAAAATTAAATTAAACGTGCCCGTTTATTCAATTTGTAAATTATGCAAGTTAAATACCTGTTGGTTCCGACCAGTACGCCACATAAAACCCTCCATAACGGTCATAGTATGACCCGTCAAATTGGAACGTCAGCGAAAGATATTTGAAGTAATGGGTTGTCAAGCCACTGGTGTCAATCAAAGCCGTCCCTCCTACATTCCAAAAGGGATATAATTTAAAAAATACGTTATTACCTTGGTTTTAGTCTAGCGGTGTTGCTGCAACAGCCTATTGACACTCTCAAACTCCAGACAGATTAACATTCCATAACAACCTTAGGCAAATACATTTAGATATATTCTTTGTTATACCTATTTGTTCTCATATTCGCTTTCTCGTTTCTCTAGTAATAAATACTGGCAGTGTCATACCAGTTTAGAAATTGGCCAATATAAAACACAATTATGAGGTAGATTTTCTTTAATCCTACTATTTGAGGGATAAATAAAGACATACTTGTATATTGTTCATTGTGTTATTTACTTTTGCATACCTTGCAAATGTATACGTGTGCACTGCTATAATTCGGTACTACTTCCACATATTTGTAGATTTTACAGGCTGGTATAATGTACACACATATCTCAATCTAAACCCTTGTCTATATGTAAAAATATGTCGGTTTCTCTTTGTGTTAAGGGCTGTTGATGAAACAATAGCTATTCTTGTTCATAAAATTGAGTTTCTGCAATGATTACACACGCCTTTTGTCATTTTGGTGTTTGACTCAACGATTTGCAATCGTTTACTTTATTCTCTTTATGATCTTCAAGAAAAGACTCTTCTAAAAGCGTGATTTAAAATAATTGTAGTAGCCACTGTATTTCACTTATTTTAGGCTCAGTCTGAGCAGCAGTTTAGGTAAATATTAGGGGTATACATATTGTCTATTTGCATGTCGAAGTACATTGACTGCTTTTTGGTATATTCTGTAGAAAGAGAGAGAGAGAGAGAGAGAGAGAGAGAGAGAGAGAGAGAGAGAGAGAGAGAGAGAGAGAGACTAACCATTATGATAAACCGTCAAAGAATTATTCTTGAAGTTAGTATCCACCCCGTCGATCCGGATGACAATCGTGTCATTATTATATTGTAGTTCTGCTGTCACGGTGAATGTACAGGTGTACCTACATAAATCAAAATTTGGAGTGTTACTAATGGAGGACTGTGGCTGATAAACTTTATTTCAAATGATATATAGATTCAAAAATATCTTGAGGTCTACTTTTTATGAGTATATTATATACCACTGAAATAGCCACTATTGTACTAATATTTCGATTGTGGTTCCATATGATGTATGATGGACACCACGAATTGTTATAAAGTTTAATTTTGCAATTTTCTTAATAAAAACAACGAGATGAGATGATGACGTGTTAATGCCTTTCAAGGCAGCTGTTCATACAAAATCATTTGTTTAATTGGTCGGTTTACTACAAAAGCGGTTATTACAAAAGTAGCAGTTCACAAAACACTATTTTAATAACGTTTATTAATATAACCACTATTGTAGTATTATTACAATAGTGGATATTTATTGCAATTGTGGTTTCTACGCCGCCACACACTGGACCAATGGGTAATATGCTATTTGAATTTTGTATGCCTGATATTGATGACATATTTATCCATATAGACATGCGATGTTCACCGTGCGCACACTGTCTGCAGTCAAACAAGAGTTTATTTGGCGGAAATGATGCTATTATCCTCTCCAAGTTTATGTAATTGCAAGCTAAATATGGATATTCCAGAGCTTGTAATTTACGACTAAGTAGCTGATAGACTTTTTAAAAAAAATATATCAAACAGTTATGAGATTAATAAATCTTCCATCCCTATGAATAACCACTATTAGCATATCATGAATGCATTTTACACTGCATTTTATCTCTGTGCACTTGTCAGTTGCACTACGATGATGCCCTTGTATGTATGTGTGTATGTTCGTCTATCATGCTCAGTTTGCCAGATAATAAAGAAAGAAAAGAGAAGAAGGAGATTTTGACTATTTTTAAAAAAAATAAATCACAACCTCCTAAGCAAAGGATTCGATGGCTGTTAATAAATTTATGCATGGATATGCAAATATCAGCTTATAACAGTTTCTGGAAGATGTTGAAAGGAGAGACTATTATGTATGTATGTATGTATGTATCTATTTCGCTGTCTGCCTGTCTGTATATTGTGTGTGTATATCTTAAACTGTTTCTTTACATGTCTTTATATTGATAACAGCATAAATATTTGTATAACGTCTATATACATGAACTCTGTTAATTCAAGGAATCCGAGTTTTTGATCAGGATGATAACGAGTCTGATTCTGGTAGATACTACAACTAATACTATTATAACCACTACCACCTTATTACCATTACTACTATTAGCAGCATCACCAGCACCCTTATCATTACATCCACTAGCACCACCACTGCTACCATTACCATTACTACCAATAGCTCACCCACCACTATTAATACCATTGGTAATACTACCATCAACACTACCATTACTGCTATTATCAGCACCTCTAGTATCATTACTACAACTACTACCACTACCAAAACTATCATTACTATTACTACAACAACCATCATCAACATTATTATTATTGTTATTATTATTATTATTATTATTATCATTATTATTATTATCATTATTATTATTATTGTTGTTATTATTATTAATATTATTATTATTATTATTAAAGCCGGCATTTTAGCATAGATAATATGTCCTTACAGCAAATATTTTACCGAAAGAAGCATATATATTGTATTATGCTTATATCCTAATCTTCTATAAAATCAATATAAAAGCTTTCTAAATTTACTTATGTACATGTGTAAGTTTACACAAATGTACACAACAGCTGCAACTGTTGTGAACTTCCAAGGTGAAATATATCAATATATCAGATAGTTGAAAGAAAGTTTTAACCAATTATTAAAGAGTCTTTTATCATTAGGACCATATAACATATTGAATGTTATACTAAGACTAAATGTCCAAAAGACAGTACATACGCTGTATGGAAATACCATCCCAAACCATATCCAGGTGACTGTCTGTATCTGTATTCTGTTCTTGACGCGTTTAAAGTTTCATTTACATTGCACGAGGTGCCTTGGGGAACTGAAAAAAAGGACCTATTGATTGTGCAGGTAAGTAGGTTACATTATAGTCATGTTTGTATAAATCTTGTATTAGACGACTTCTATATGATATAGATAGATACAATACTACCGCAGACGTGTAGAACACAAGGACATACAGATATTTGCGGAACTTTGATTCCTATGTTCGAAAAATATAGATACACTGAACGTTTCTTTTCATATCTTATTACAATCGCATTTCGGTTTATTTCAGCAGCAGCAAGATATTGCGGATTTTAGATCAGGCAGTTATTACAAATATTTCACCATCATAAATCTGACATTTTTCACTCGTGTGATTCCATATTTATGCTAAGGGAATGTTGCTTGTGCAGATTTTGTATGTTGGATCTTTAATTAAAAATAAGAATAAATAATATGTAAAGCGATTCATCGACAATGTTATCTTCGATATCTGAACGTGTTTAAAATACATGCCATACTCCTAAAAACAGGTTGTGAGTAAAATACCACAGGGATCAAAGAGGTATATATATATATATTGGAAACGTACATATATATACTTCTAATTGCAATAGCTCCTTCGTATTTCAGTCAATTCTAGTTACTGTTCTTTGAGGAGTATATTTGAAATAAGGTTAGTGAAGCAGTTTGCGCTGTTGAAGATTAGTAGTGGAATCGCACCATTAAAGTATCGTTTTCAAAATTTAGCAATTGAATAGCACGCAAACGGTCAACTTTATGAGTTTTCAAAATCCGTCTCCCCAAAAAAGAAAATTCACGCCCGCGAAACAAAACACAAAAAGTACGCTGTACGGTGTTTTGATAACTGATATTGGCAGAATAGCATTCCCTAGTTATTAATTAAAATGGTTAAGGTTTGCAATCATTTGGTGACTCTTCACTGATAGATGCCAATTACCTGTATACACACACTTATATCATGTCATGCACACAATCCTTGAATGTGATCAATAAAGAGACCGATTGTGGGATGGTTTCTGAGCTATACGCACTTTAATATTTTCGGTTCACCAAAATAAATTTATCATGTGATAAAAATACATATAATGCATTAAAAATGCGTTATTACAGTAAAATGGAATTATATCTCATACTATTCTATTAAGACTTCCATCCAATTTGAAAATAACCGAAGAAATTGATTTTTTTATCCTAGTAGTGTGAACTATTTCTGCGTACTTACCTGAATATGTAGCAAAATAGGTGAAGTCTATGGAGAATGAGGCCGCGACCGACTTGAGGTACCAATATACTTCAATAGTGACTGTACTGCCTTGGAAAAAGGAACTACTGCCGACGTCTGTAGAAGAAAGGAGAATGTTAACAAACCTACGCAATACATACATACATACATACGTACATACATACATACATACATACATACATACATACATACATACATACATACATACATACATACATACACACACACACATATATATATATATATATATATATATATATATATATGCATGTGTTTCAGAGGGAATTTATATCAAGCCTAAAAAGAGATAAATACATTCTTGCTACTAAATGAATAGACTGATATACTTTATTGGGAAGGGAAAATAAAAGTCGAGTGGTAAGAAGCAACATTTAATGCACGGAACTAGCATTTCAGCCTGTAGAGATAATTTTCAGACTCTTAAATAAACTCACAAGTATTTAATCACACCATTGGATATAGTAGCAACACAATGAGACTGATTATGTAGCTATTTCATTTAATTAAAATGATTATCTTCTTCCTTGAAAAAGTGGGACAATGTTAGAGTCACTTGCCAATGATATTGCGTCAAAGTATGAAATGTATCAAAGGTTTCACCCTAAACCGTCCTCATTTGTAAGTTCATATCCAACTTATAAAAATGCGTTGTAGTGTAGTGAGGCAATTTTGCGCCATGGGGACTTTTAACACATACATATCTGATAGATTAAGACAAATACAGGTTTTATTTCTAAAAACGACATATGTCTGTCTCGCAGCTGCCTATGCGCCTGAAGATGCTGTTTTGCGTTGGTGAAGAACATTTTCTCAAAGAAGGTATTAAGATTACCAGCAACAATAAAGTTTAGTTATTTATTTAAACTTGAGGCCCAAATGGACCTGATAACATGCAATTGGGTAGTTTACTTACGTCAGCATCTTAATTCAAATTGGGGTACATATTGAAACTGTAGAGTGGGAAGACGAGCTTGGAGCACATAGTTGCTAAATTGTCTATTATGTTGGCGTTATGTATCGTCTTTAGTTGAATTTAGAAGCACATTTTCGGCATTAAAATGGCAAGTAATTTATACAACTAGTATTGCCAGTTGGACCTCTTCTTTCCCCCTTGGTACGAGGTTCTGATTCATAACTTTGTTTAAAGCCTCACTCTCAAGGTGAATACACTTACTCGGCATTTATAAGATAAGTCAATCTGTGCAAAAAGCATTGACTCATGAGTCTTTCCTTACCCCCCACCCCCAGGAGACCGCCTCTGTAGTCATTATTTTCACACCTTTTAGGTCGCCATTCAGCGGTGGTTCAGTGGTGTTGGACTCGTGTCCAGAAGATTCCCATCAACTGACCAATCTAAATCAACTATATAATGTGTCAGGAATATTTTTAAGGTATAACATTTGGAATTGCTTTAGGAGGAAAACATACTGGGTTATTGTGTTTGTGTAATGCACTGAATATATGAAATGCTTTAAAATAATGCACAATATATGTAGTGACATGTAAATGACAAATATTTCAGGTACTTTTTAATGTGGCAATAGTAACTGTTAAAATCTATTTCACCAAACGGAACAAATTTATAAACTTGGACTTGGTTTTTGCAAAACTATGTTCTTATTAAAGCAGATCATTTATTTTTGCAGCTAATGAAATCTGTAACGAAACCGTTATGGTTAGATGCCTTTATTGATGTGCATCAAAGACGCATTTAATTGTTCAGCATATAATTTACCATGCATTGTTTGTAAATTCCTACACAGATTATATTCTTATAAGAACTCCTTCATCCACGAGAGTGTAAAATTTCACTGGTATTTTACACATTAGTTTTATATAATAATTATAATAATAATAGTAATATACCACACACACACATATATATATATATGTATATAAAATATATATATATATATATATATATATATATATATATATATATATATATATATATATATATATTATGAATGTATTCTAGATTTAGAGTATTGCTTGCAACACTGTATTATATATTTTCTTTAGCTTAAATTACAAACCATTCATTACATTCCATAATGTATTATTCTATGTGTATTTATACTTTTTGTACTTTTAAAGTTTCCATTGAGAAATGTATGCATCTTGTATTGTAAAATTATTTTTTTTGGTACAAATATATTTTTAAATACTTGAACACGGGGAAGAACTCTGTATAACCCCACATATGTAACTTCTCATGGGTTGCTTCTCTTGCATTCTAAAAAGCTAAATATATAATGATAGTAATACGATCCTGATCGCTAGATCAGGTCGAGTTGTCAGCATCAGAAAATCTGGATCATTACGAGACGCGAAGACGTGTACTAGCAATGAAGATCGAATTACTAAGATAATGATACTGTTGTTATATATCCATCGATTGTCAAATAATTTAATAAAATCATTACACCTAACTGAAAAACAAAATAAACTGCCTAACTTTTCAACCTTTTTAATACGAACGTCATCTTAAGTCATGGACAAAATTACATATTGATCAGCTGAGATGAGCATAAATATCGCACTTTATGAACGAAGCGCGTGAAACTACAGTCACTCATTGTCACTATGATCGCTGTTAGTGACACAAATTCTTCCACGCATGGGGGCAGCAGACCCATGTATGTTATTTACATTTATTGTGCAGTTGTACATTCTGCACCATGGAAGATTTCAACAACTGAATATCCCTGAAAGGTTTTCTCTGAGGCCAGTCTAATAACGATTGAACTGTGAGAGGCTCCAGTGGGGACTTGGCATGGAAATGAAGCATTATTTTGAAAGTTATTTACAACGGGATTAAACAAATTGTTGGAACTTGACGATACAAATGTGTTACAGAGAAGCTACTCATTTCTCTTGCATGTCTGGTGAGGCTACATCATAGTTGTTTGCGTTTGTTCAGTTGTAACCGGTAAACCTCGATGAATAGTAGTTCCAGTGAAAACTGATTTTTTAATAGAATCAAACTTTTGTACAAGGGACTGATAAAACTATTTTATGCTCAAATCGTAAGTGTTAATTTACCGTTTCTTTGTTTATATTTTGTTATATTTGTCATACGTTTTTCCTTGATGTAGCGTACACCAAAATTAATTTGGAACTGCATATAGCGCTGCCGAGAATCTATAGTAATATTTAACTCAGTTTGCTATATTTCTACATATTGCTTATAATCATGTATTCCGTTTTGGAAGCATTTAAAGATATGTGTTTTTATTATTAATTTAGTTTTAAAACATGTACACTTGTGTATATTAAAGTCAGGATTTACTTACAATAAATAGATCTGATAGGTACAGATACGATGTCAGTTGAATTTTATTGTATTTAACAATAAAACTACAACTTTCACTTTTCTGATAAACGAGATCTATATACGGAAAACTGGGCCTAGCCTATCCTATACGTTCGTCATGCAGCTATGTATCCGTAGTCTGGTACCCTGTCTTCTTTACTACAAATTTATAATGCATTACATGCAATATAGCGGATGGGCAATAACAGTCTCATTCCGTCTGCGAGCATGAAATAATATGTATTCCACTGAAAACATAAATCGGAATATATCGTCGCGATAAAGTTCCCTAACATAATAAACGCTTTTCGTGATAGGCTACACAAAGTATGTGGGCCTGAAATTCCGAATCACATGAACTTTTATCGGCTCCCTTCGTTCAGACCTCCGTTATGTCGGATATATCGATACAGGTACCATAATTTGTAAAATAACTAAATTTACATATTTCACTCGTTTCCTTCTCTCCTTTTTTCTCTCTTCCTATTTTTCTTCTAATGTACAATTTTTACATATAATATGGTTGTATGTTTAGAAATGCTACCCGTTTATGAAGACATGACATAACGGCAAATTATTCAACATAGAATCATACACCTGTTAGTTTGATAAACTAAATGATAAATTAATAGTTACATAATATTAATTATCCTCATAGTTAATTGAACTCTGAGGTGAACCTTGTGCTGACCTTTATTGGCAATTAATAAATGTGTGCAAGATCGAACAGGGCTTTAGATACGTAATCGAACATGTAATTCCTTAGCTTGTCATATAAAGCATTATTACTTCGTGATTGCATATTTTTATGATATTTGTTTTTCATAAGGAAAAGTATCCCAGAAACTATCCTATTAATATGACTATATATCATACTGATAATTTGAAATATAAAATAATAAAGGACTTTCGTTTATACATTAAGCACGCAATAAACAGCCCCGCTTTAATATGTATATGAGAGCGAAAGAAAATGTAGTATATATAAATTAACTATATTAAAAGATTTGCCCCCTCGGACACACACTAATTTGAATGCATGCAACTGAAATTTGTCTGGTGGTGTCTTGGTTAGCATTTAGCGGATTAAAACATGGCTAGTATGAATGGATAATGTTATGTTTTATTCCTTGTATCATATATGTATTAACCGTCAAGGTATGGACTGGTATTTTAACTTTCTTTAAAAACAAACTACAAAACTAATAACAACTTATAAATCGTTCAAGGGAAACTCGGCGCCTAGGCATGATATATACTCAAGAGGACCGAAGCAGGAGTGAAACGCGGCAACCCCATGCTTCACCTTAATCCTGGTCAGCATACCGCGGTTGATTGGGATTTCGCCTTAACATTCGAAAATGACACAAGAAACGTGGCAACCCCATGCTTCACCTTAATCCTGGTCAACATACCGCAGTTGATGGGAATTTCGCCTTAACATTCGAAAATCACACAAGAAGACAAAGGTGACACCACACACCATCGGTACCATGAATGTGCGCACATTAATGGACAGTACATCAACAGATTTACTAAAGATAAGAACAACTCTAGCTGATAGAAAACTGGCCAATTTCAACATCACATAGCGGCACTGAGTGAAACTCGCCTATCTGTGTAATTAGAACTCACTGAATTAGGAAACCGGCTACGCCTTCTTCTGGAGTAGCCAAAACACCACCCCCCTACAAAAAAAAAAAGAAAAAAAAAAAAAAAAAGGATAGTGACGTGAAGCTGGTGTTAGGTTTGCCATTACATCAAAGCCAGTCAGCATGCTCTCAAATTTCCCAAAGGGCGTGAATGCTAGACTCATGCAAACCAGACTCCTAAAGACACGCAACTATCAGTGCTTATGCACCCACTATGACCTAACCAGATGAAATCAAATACACATTTTATAAAGACCAGGAGTCTCTTATTGTAAAAGTGCCAAACAAAGAAAGGCTCATCATCCTCGATGACTTAAATGCTAGAGTCGGCGAAGATGACTATACATGGCCATGCGTCATCGGCAAAAATGGCATCGGCAAATGTAACAACAACGGACTCCTCCTACAGAGGATATGCGCCGAACACGACCTTCTTAGCAACAACGCAGTTTTCCACCTGCCCCAGACCGCAACATAATCAACCTGTGCTCCAAGCACTGACATGGCACTGACTACATCATCGTCAGGAGAAGAGACAGATTGATGTCCGAGTGACGAAGATCATGAGAACTGCAGAATGTTGCAGGATGCTGGACACACTCAAAGTCTTCGGTTTCAGCATAGCAGACGACCACAAGGCAAATAAGCGCCCGTATACCTCAGTGTCTCGAAATGGAAATATGAGAATGTGAAACATTCGTTTGTTGAAGAACTGTGCAGGCAACTAATAACAATTCATGCGAACTCCGAGTGCGTCGAGAAAAACTGCCATCATTGGGAGACTCTATGATCTCGGCTGCATCAAAAAGCCTCGGTCCCACTACACGTAAACATCAAAACTGATTTGCTGACATATGGAGACTACTGAACCAGAAACATCGGTTCCAAAGCCCTGTTTAGAAAAAAAGTTCTTCATCATCTAAGAGGGCGGCCTTCAACAACATCAAGAAAACTATCAAATGCAAATTCATTGAGTTGCAAGACTCATGGCTGAGCAAGAAGGCAGATGAGATTCAGTCATATGCAGACAGGATTGACATGATAACTTGTATGATGTTTTGAAGACAATCTACGTGCCACAGTCATCAGGAACATCTCTAATCCTGAGTGATGATGGCATTCACTGCTCACGGATAAAGAAAAAACACAATAGAGATGGGCAGAACACTTTAACAACATCCTCAATCAACAATCATCTAACAGTGATGAGGCATTTAATAAACTGCCTTAAGTCGAAATCAACATGTCACTTGCTGATCCTCCAACTCTGACTAAAACTGAGAAAGCAACTGACTTGCTGCTGTCAACTAGCAAAGCACCAGTTACAGACACTATACTAAGAGAAGTTTTCGAAGCTGGAGACTTGCACATGGGTCACAAAATGACTGAACTTCTCCAGTCAATGTCGACGCAAGGAACTATATCTACAGGATTCATCCATCATCCACTTATACAAGCGGAAAGGTAACAAATAAGCCTGTGACAACCATTGAGGCATCCTTTTAATATCAGTAGCCGATAGAATCCTCGCTAGAATTCTGCTGAATCACCTTGTGCATTATTTCGATCAAGGACTCACGCTTGAGAGTCAGTGTGGATTCAGGAAAAGACAAAGGACAATATACACGGAATTTGCAGCTCATCAACTGCAGAAGAAATGCCACGAACAGAACTCCAACCTGTACTCATTTTCGTCGACCTGACAGAGTCACTCGTGTGCCTCTGGAAGACCATGACACAATGTGATTGACTGGAGACATTCATCGTAATGGTTAGGCAAGCCTACAATGGGTAAGCTTTCTTGCGTCGCGGACGACGCTGAGTCGTCTGAACCATTCTCAGTCACCAATGGTGTTAAGCAAGACTGTGTGTCAGAACTCCTTTCAGGATGATGTTATTTGCCATTCGCACAGATGCCGTCCATGACTATAACACTGGGATTGACATCCGATACCAGACCTATAGCAAGCTTTTCAATTTGAGGAGACTACAGGCAAAGCCGAATGTACAGAAAATGACTGTTCATGATATGTTTGCTGACGACTGTTCACTGAATGCTAAACCTTAGTCTAACATGCAACAGAGTATAGGCCATCACTCTTCAGCTTGTGACAACTTTGCTCACACAATCAACATCACGAAGACAGAGGTGATGCCCCAAACTGCACTAGGAAAACTTTATGTAGAGTCTACCATCACAGGGAATGGCCAAACTCTTCAAGTAGTGGACAAGTTCAACTATTTTGGCAGTACACTGTCAAGTGCATTCCACATTGATGACTAAACCAAAGCCAGAATTGCCAAACCATGTGTGGTGTTCGGCAGAATACGTACAAATGTGTGGGAGCGCAGAGGCATCAGTCTGCAAGCAAAACTGAAGGTTTACAAAGCCAATGTGTTGCCGACCCTGCTCTATGCCTGCAGAACCTGGACAGTGTACAGACGCCGCGTCAAAAACGTGAACCATTTTTTACATGGGATGTCAGAGTAAACGCATGAGAATAAGATGATAGGACAAGTTCCCAGACATTGAGGTTCTCATACGAGAAGGCATTCCAAACATCGACACTCTGTTGATGAAATCATAGCTGAGATGGGCAGATCAAGTCACCAGCATGTCAGACGAGCGACTACCAAAGAAGTTCTTCAACTGCAAGCTGAAGGAGGGAAAGCGATCTCAGGGAGATCAGAAGAAACGCTTCAAAGAATCCTTTAAGTCATCCTTCAAACACTTCAACAATGATCCTGAGTCTTGGGAAGATGTTGCACGGGGTCGTTCCACCTGTCGCAGTCTCATCCATACTGGAGCTACAGACTATGAGCTGAGGAGAATTGAAGACGCAGTGCAGAAGCTCGAACAGCGTAAACCTCGGAACTATAGCACGTCCTCTGTAGATCAAGCAACCCCAAACGGCATCTCTTGTCCAGTGTTCCACAGAGTTTAGAGCACAAATTGGCCTGATTAGCCGCTCACGTGCTCACAGAGACCAAACCAGATAGTGATGCCATGGTCCTCTTCGAACTCGAAGGACGAAAAAAACTCAAGCGATAAAGCTTTCTTTATTATGCTCATGAAATATGAGTGCAGCAGGTACATCAGTTTAAGAAAAATCGGCCTCAAGTTTCACAATCATTGGAACAAAAAAGTCTTTGACGTATAACCGGCAATCACGTGTATTGAAATTCGATCTGGCTGTTATATGTGTATGTTTTGTCCGTGTACATGCATGGAAAATAATATATGGTACTTTTTATAACAATCATGGGTAAAGAATAAACATATTTTGGTCACGAGTTTTATTTAATGTAATCTATAATCCCTACAGTCATTAACAAATTAAGCTTATCAACCTCTGTGAAGGACTTATGTCGAGGCAAAATGATACGTTCTGACCTCGACCTATATGTTGACTAAGATTAGAAATCTGATTCAGTATTGTAGCTCGTGAGTCAACTTACACAGACCAATATAGCACATGAAATTCACACAGACACGCATCATTTCATAACACTGATATATTTCCCAATTTCAATTGTATTTTGATGTCTCAGACATTGACAGGGAAAAAATTTATTGGTCTATCCTCATTCTTTCCAAGATGGGGAGCCACGGTAGCTAAGTTGGTAGAGCGTCGGACTCGATACACGCCCAGTTCAGCTCGGGTCTGCTTCTTCGGTGTGTCTAACTCCCATTTCCTAGGCATTATATTGCCAATAATGTGTAAAAGTGCCATTAAAACCAATAAAAAAGAAAATAAAAATCTTTGAAGTTATGTGGTAAGACAAACCGAATTACCATTTAACAAAATAAAGAATCGTGTATGCATACATTATCAGGTTCTATCCATCCAAATAATTATAAACCTGCAAAAGGTTAGTAGCTGGAAAAATATTGATGCAAGCTCAGGAATGTAGATTCCAATGAAAACATGTATATCCCAGCAAATATAGGAACGAGATGTGTTGTTGTGATATCAACAGAAAAGAAAGAGAGATAACTTAGTTCAACTCTAAGTATCTGGGCGAAGCGGATATGGTATGATTTATTTTCGGTTTCTATCTTGATTATCTGTTACGCGTGACCTTCTAAAATTGGCAATATGGTTTAGAATTGAGAAATAAGATTAATACTGCAGTGGTAACAAGGTTGAAGGCCGGATTTTTCTTTTAGATACAATCGACTTTAAGGTATATTTGGCGGCAAAAATATCTCAAGTGCCACACTTGCTCAAATTGTCATGATAATGCAATGGCTTTCATATTATTTCTTGAAATAATAAGCTGCTGATGAACAGGAAATATTACTGCGTTCCGACAGAAATAATCCTGGCAATATTCTGATGAACTCGTCTGTAATGCCCTTTCTCAGTACTGGTAAGAAGATGGTAAATTTACGAACCTTAACTTTTACTAGCCGTTTGTACCAGAGAGAGAGAGAGAGAGAGAGAGATAGTTAATGCGATACAAGTTATTTAATGGCATTGTTAATTTTAAAATGCTTTTACATATAATTGTGATAAAATAACGAAGTCTTCTAGACAAGAAATAAAACATGATGCGTTATTTAAATAGCTAATTCAGCTATGTGTAACGTTTCTACCAATTAAAATCTTAAGGACTCTTATAAAGAATAAGCCTATTTATCTCTATCATGATAATATAGTTAGCATTGTATGCTTACCTACACCGTTAATCTTAATGTAACTGAGATTACTCGAGCTGTACGAATCAACAAAAAGTACCACTTGATCGCCATTGCCAATGTCCGGACTCACTGTGTATGTATACCGGCCCCTGAGATAAAATGGAGGAAATTATTAAACTTATGGATATCAGAATACATTTACGTGTATTAGAATTACTATGTATGTTGAATACAATTTTGAAATGGTAAAACTGTATCCTTGTAATGTTTCAAGTATAATCTTCTTTATGTTTGATAGAGATACTTCCACTCTTTTTGCTTACTTAATTAGCGCTGGTCGAAAGTTTAAAATAAAAGAGATAACATTTTGTGTGAACAAAAAGCATCTGACTGTTGTCAGGCAATTTTTTTATATACTCCCGCCATTAGTCGGATTGTTTTATGTTATGATTTCCATCCGTCTGTCCGTTTCCGCTCAGTAACTAAGGTTATCTACCATGTACAGTTACCAATCTATTAATTTCGATATCAAAGCTTCAAAGGTCAATGTCAATGTGACTGAAAGAAAAAAACAACGATGTATCCACAATAATTCGAGTTCTGTAGCATCCAGCTGTGTGGATAGATTGCACACTGGTAAGGAAGAAACCTTATTATTTCGGGATCAAGAGCTCAAAGGACAAGCTCACTGTGACATAATAATAAAAATAAAGTTAGTTCCACAGCACAAGCAAGCTCTGTGTCTGACTTGCAATTCGGGCAAGGAAACAAAACTATTTGTCGGGGGGGGGGGGGAGGGCGAATCAAAGGGTCAAATTTCAATGTGCCTGAATATAAGGAATTTATCTTTCATCTTGTGCATAAAGCTGAGATGCAGGACAAGAACAAGGTGCACTGAATGCTATTTTGCAAAATCTGAATTCCATTTATTTTATAACATTGTTAAAGCAAATTGTTATTTGATTTATTTTATTTCATAAACACTTTGTGAAAAATGCACACCTCAGACCTAAAGCCTACCCCTTGTGGGCAGTACACAGGAAGGAAACTCAAAAGGGGTTGATTCATTTCTTTTTTGGATATTTTTCCTACATACTAATAATAATTTATTTTCACTTCGACCTTTTGTGTTGCACGTTTCACGCGGCTCTTTATCCAAGTCATACATGGGACCAGGTCCATCACAATGCCTTTATGGCTGGCTTGGGCTGCTTCATTTGTATACATGGTAACGCGTTCGGACGTTATTTTGCTTGTTTAGCACTGTGTCACAAAGCTCGCGTTGCTGCACAAGACCAAAACCTTTAAAGTGCCTTTTTGGCTAACGTAGACTGCTTCATTTAGAGCTTAAGTAGCAACGTATACTATTTTCAATACAGGGAGATTTTGTGCGCAGTAGAGGTCTCAAGATTATAGCAGATAACAGGACAGCTCAAAAAATGCTTAAAAACTCAAGTGTTTGTATAAAAGTTGAAGACCAATAACAACTTCAACTGCTTTTTTCATCTCTTCCCCATTTAGTATTCTTCATCTATGTCAAATATATTGATCTCATCAAATATTAATTTCAAAACATCTAAAATGCTTATTTGCCATTCTTACTTTTCATATGAAATAAAATAAAATTCACTGCCAATTTGCATATGAATTTATCAATAGTTATTATTTAATCTATCATTTTAATCCTATTATGCAAACTCATCAAATATTATTTTCCATTGAACCTTATTTACTTATGAAGCCTGTTCATATGTAGTACTTATATTATTTTCGTTAAAGTCTTTAACATCTATATTTAAATTTCTGGGTTCAGAAATATACACTATATAGTTGGAAAATGTCTTTTCTATTTTCTAATTGAATGATCTGATTTTCGAAAATAGAGATTGTATATTCCAATATAGTATAGTGAATCTGAAGTACGCTCTCTATATTACTAGCATGTAGTATAATTAATTTTTGTATTTGCTTCATAATGATTAATGACAACTTTTATCATAATCATTCAAGGAGCTTAGAAGAAATAGGGGAATGAAAAAACTTTAATCTCAACCTAAACGCAAATGTTCTGTGACTGCTACATTGACCCTAAGACCAAATGAGTTAGCCACATTGTCGTAGAATTTTTCATATTAGCTTCATAATGCATCCCAATATAAAGCAACTATATCAATGGGATTAGGAAATATATGCAAATAAACAACTTTAACCAAAACATTAATGCCTTTTAAATGAGAGTGACATTGACTCGAGGTAACAAAAGAGAGATAGCAAATTGTAGAATGAATTGTCTTAGTTTTATAATGATTCATTCCAAGTATGGCGTGAATCTATTTAGGTGTTTAGAAAGGGTGAGGAAATGAAAACTTAAAACAAAACCTTTGGAAACTGCTGGCGGCAGGAAACTAACTAATATATCTAGCTTCTCATTAATTTAGGATCGACAAAAATGTACAATTGATGTTACACATATATGTAATAATCAATTGTACAGACCTTGATCAGATCCACAATCGCCGTAGATTTCTTAGAGTCACGTGAGAGTCTAGTTGTGCGAGACTATGTTTCTCTGAGTTAATACCCTCCAAAAGGAATTTAGTGCAAAGCTGTCAATTGGGTTCGGTTGTCATCTCTGATGGTTCGCACTAAAACACTATCAGGATACGTTTGTGAGTTTCGAGCCCTCTGACGCCTGTTTGCAAATAAAGCTCACAAACACTTACAAAAAACTTTCACAATGCTGATAAATATTACGGTAAAAAGAAACAGGAAGATCAGTTGATCGATAGGTAGATTAAGGAAGACCAACCAAGATGCATGGCAGTTTTAAAACTGTGTATATGATGAAAACTTACGTGGTGTTTAAATACGGTGATGAAACTTTTGAATATGAAAATGCTCGGTTAACCGTCTGCTTGGAATAATGGTTGGCCAAAAATCCCTCTGGTCCATAAAAACCTGTGAATGACAATAGGTGACAAGGGTAGGTTAACTGCATTAATTTATAACACGCAGTCTTCAGCGCTGTTATTTAAAGAAACAAAACACCAAATATGTAATCAAAAAGGACTGAGGAATAGGAGTGATCTACTATGTTGCACAATAATTAAAACATGCATCAATTTTCTAGCTTCAAAAACGAGATGAATGCGCACGGAAGGGTGTTTATCGAATGTTATATCCATTTCTCTGATACATCTTCTATATCCAAAAGTTGCAAATGTGTAAGTGACAGTTACAATTACCCAATTGTAATTTACTATTAGAAATGGAATGCAATATCTAGAAGAAGTAGTAGGAAATCAGAAGTAGAGTGACGGAAGAAAATATGTATACTCAGACTGGTATACGAAGACAGATCCAGAATCGTCTGACTGTGGCATGGATAGCGCATTGAAATGTGCATGAGTAGGTGTCCAACCATCTATCGCTGGTAGTTTTAATCTACAATTTCTACACACTGTTTATCATATGTTATCACACAGTTTGAAACATTCAGGTCAATGAAGACACTAACTATTTATTTAGCTCAAATATGTACTACACATTACAAGCAAAAGATGAGTTATTCCCACGGTGTACGATTGACAATTTAATTGCTTAAAAACTTCACTTGTAAATTTTGTTCTTATGTCTACTCAAACTCGTAGCTTTTGTTATTGCATGTATTTTTGATTGGAAAAATGGTCGGCTTGTTGCGATTTTGTTTTTCCATTCTATTCCAACGGGCTGGAATATTTTATCGCTGAGATGTTCGGAAATATTACAATAATGTAGGACACTAACCTTTTACGAACTATCTCCTATATATACTGCTTCAGATGGTAAATTGTGTCGAATTAATTACTGTGTTCCTACAAAATGAAGCGATTCTTATTTTCATTGAACATTTAATGGGCGAATTGACATAGTTAACATTGTTGAGCTGGTAATATAATCATCACAGCGCTGTCAGATCCGACAGACTTCAGAGCATAATATCTGAAAATTTAATATTCGATCGATGGAGTGTTTGTATTTTAATTTGCCTGTTTATTTTGTTTGTTTCCGCATGCAAGCTGAATTATGTGTCTTTGACAAGTTTGAAGTCAAGCTCAGTAACAAACTGATAATCACCTCATTTCGGTTTGAAATAAACACTCATTTATTCCTCAATTTCTCCAGCGCTTTCAAGAATGATTATGAGTGTGATGAGACGTAATGTAGTTAATTTAAATTGTTTGTGAGTATTATATTTAATTCAGTCCTAAACGTTTTACCGTTTTTCGTAGAGTGTACATCTTTGAAAGAGACACAATATCGAATAGAAACAGGTCATGCAAGTTCAGTAAATGACCATTTTTGATGATTCATATAGAAAACTACAAGCAAGTTAATATTTGAATCCCTGTTGTTGTTGTACTCTAGATTGTTTGATGAATCAGGCCTAAATAGGGAAATATAACATACATAAGGGCAGACATTCTTTTTTTAAGCGGGACAAGAAAGTAGTGTCAAAGGTGCCATTCCCACAGTATATATATATATATTATATATATATATATATATATATATATATATATATATATATATATATATATAATGTACGCGGTGTATCATTGCATTGATATACTACGAGATGTATACACTTTTTATCAAAAGGAAGCAAGAAAGAGCGGACTTCGGACATTTTAATATTTAAAAATAATCTGTTTTTAGAACCTTTGTATAGGTTAAAAAATAACACCCACCCCCCCCCCCCCCCCAGCAACCCCGACTCCAAACAACCCCCAAACAACATAGCATTAAATAAATTACAGTATGTGCGTGCCTTCTAACCAAGACATTTTCTGAACGGTCTCGACTGGCTATTGCACCTTTGTCTTTGGAATTGTGAACACTGTAGATAAATTCCATTGAAAATGTACACATACCGTTACAACGATCTAGGTTCTTGTAAGTTACTTGGTGTAAGTTCAAGTTCAATGGTTTCATTTAGCTCAAATTCTTTTTTTTTTTTCTCTCACACCACGCGTTTCCGCGTATTTGTGTCCCTTATGCATAAGAGAGAGAGAGAGAGAGAGATAGAGAGGATTTCTATGAAATTGTGTACCATGTTTAATTCATGTATACAACGGGGAGTATTAATCTTTTTCTTGTCATGCTAATTGTCATAGAAAACTAGAGTGCCTATAATATATTTGTCAACGCGTCCTAAACGTTTAATTTGGATATCGATATTCAGATGATTAAAGAATGTTGATGCAATATGATTAACAATGGTATTAAGTTGCATCATACCAAAAAGATCCTACTTTTATGCCCCATTTGCTTGACTTTTCTGCAAAAAATACAGCGACCAAAAAGCATTTTGTTAAAAAAGAAAAGACGAAAAGTCTATTGAAAAAGTCCATACACTTTTATAATGTATTAATTCAATTGCTACGCATTTTCAAACATGTATAAGAACATTACAATGCAATGTTTATTTATATTCTTGTAAATTTTTACAAGTCTTTTTTAACAAATACATTCTTAACAAATGGAAAAACATTTTTATCATGAGCACAATATTTATACCATTATTTTCTTTCCACAAGAGATAAAAATGATACCTAGATGACGTCATGTTATTAGGTTTTTTATGTTATGTATAACTTGAATAAAAATTATTCTTTGAAATATTTTACCTATTTTCTGATTAAAGTCTATTTGCACTCTATTGGATAAGTTTGTTGGACTGTAATTGAAAGGCCAAGTAAATTAATCTTGATAATTTATTCAACTGGTAAATTATGCTAGTTATAGTTACCTGTTGGTTCCGACCAGTATGCCACATAAAACCCTCCATATCGGTCATAGTATGACCCATCAAATTGGAACGTCAGAGATGGATATTTTTTGTAGTAGTGGCTTGTAACGTGACCGGTGTTGATCGACGTTGCTCCGCCTAAATTCAAATAGGAACATGTTTATAAAGGCATGTCATTACTTTGATTTCAGTCTAGTGATATAAAGTCTTCCTTAAGTAACTCATTTACACTCTAAAAACTCCAAACACATCAACATATTATTATTACCTGAGACAAACGCATTTAAATATACTCCTTGTTATACCCATCTTTTCTCATAGTCACCTTTTTTTTTTTTGATAATTAATACTGGCAGGGTCAGACCGGTTTAAAAATTTACTAATATTTAAATCAATTATTAGGTAGATTTTAAAAAAATTCTACTGTTTGAGGGATAAATAAAGACAGACTGGCATATTGTACAACTTGTTCTTTACTTTTGCATACGTTGCAAAATCAAACATGTGCACTACTATAATTCTGCACTACTTCCACCTATTTTTGGATTAATCAAGTGATATAATATACACATATATTTCAATTTACAACTTTTTCTATATGCAAAAAGCATGTGGGTTTCCGTTTTTTTAAGAATTGTGAAGGAAACAAACAAATATTTTGGTTCATGAAATTGCGCTTCAACAATAACGACATACGATTATGCTCAGTTTTGTGGTTTAATTCCAGGAATTGTAATCGTATACTTTGCTTTAATCATGATCTTCAAGATAAAACGTTTATAAAACTGGAAGCAAACTCATAGTAGTAGCCAATGCAGTTAACTTTCTTAAGCCCCGCCTGAACACTTGTTTTAGATAGAAACTTGCAGTTTCCTTGTTTCATTATAGGAATATACATACTATCTAGATGCATGTCGACCACCTTAAATTATATTTTCGGTCGATTGATCCATCGAGAGAGAGAGAGAGAGAGAGAGAGAGAGAGAGAGAGAGAGAGAGGCTAACCAATGTGATTAACCGTCATGGAATTATTGTAGAAGTTTCTGTCTACCCCATCAATTCGAATAACAACCGTGTCTGCTGAATACTGTGGTTCTGTAGTCACAGTGAAATTACAGCTGTATCTACACAAAGAAAAGTTCGGAATTGTTACTGATAGTGGACAGTGGCTGATAAAATATTTTTGACGGGATATATAGCTTGATCAACATGAACTGGCGGTTTGACCTTTATTAAAATATTAAAGGTCACTGTAAAGTAATAGCATGGTAAAACTATTTCGATAGTGGTTCAATCTGATGTGTGATGGACACCACCAATTGCAATAAAGTTTAGTGATATAATATTCCTAACAAAAACAACGAAATGAGATGATAGCAAATTAATGCCTATCAAGTTAGCCGTACACACGAAGTGACACGAAGTCATTTGTTTGATTGATCAGTTTACTACAATACTGGTTATTATAAAAGGCAGTTCACGAAACCCTAGTGTAATACAGTTTAATAATGGAAAGACTATTCTAAATAGAATTACAATAGTGGAGGTTTTGGAAACAAAAATGTTTTACAATAGTGGGATCTACGCTGCTGCACACTGGACCAATAGGTAATATGCTATTTGAATTTCGAATGCTTGAAATTGAGGAGATGTGTGTCCATATCAGGCATGGAAATTACCGTATGTACAAGATATTATGGCACACTGTTTGCAGTCAAGGAAGAGTCTGTTGGATGGAAATTATGATGATATCCTATTCGAAACAAATAACTGCATGATAAATATAGATATTCCCGAGCTTTTAATGTATGGGTAAGTAGATGATGGGCACAAGAGCAAAATGCTTAATCAAACCGTCATCGGATGCCAAAATTAACATATTTCCTAGCCCTATGAATAACCCATGTTGTATCATCATATCAGGAACGCATTTTACATTGCACTTTATCTCTGTACACTTATCAGTTGCATTATGATGATTTAATTATAAACATTTGTAACGCAAAGTGCTGGGTCACTTTGGTTGACCAAAGAGTAACTTTTGTTACTTGTATGTATGTATGTATGTATGTATGTATGTATGTATGTATGTATGTATGTATGTATGTATGTATGTATGTATGTATGTATGTCAAGGTTAGCTTGTTAAAGAAAAAGACATATTTTAGACAAAAGTAGATATGCTGAAGTGGTAGAGAAATATTATTTGCATATACAGTATAAATCCCTTGATTTCCTCTGAAGAAACGTTGAAGAAAGAAAGAAAAAAAGAAGAAGCATATTTGGCCCATTTAAAAAATCACAACTTCCGAAACAACATCATTCGATGGATGTTGTTAACATTGTGCCTAGGTATGCAAATAGCAGATTATAAAAATTTCTGGAAGATGGTGAAACGAGTGACTTTTATGCATTGATGTATGTATCTGCGTATGTGCCTGTTTATGTCTCGGTCTTCCTATCTGTGTATTGTGTTTGTATATCTTAAACAGTTTCTTCACATTTCTTTATGTTGGTAACAAGATAATTATCTCAGTAAAATCTAATCTACATGAACTTATTATATTCATTAAAACCGACTCTGGTCTGGATGGTAACGAGTCTGGTTCTGACTACTACTAATACTGCTGCTGCTGCTGCTACTACTACTACTAGCGCCACTACAACCCTCATAACCATTGCTACTAATAGTACAACCACCACGATTACCATTACTAGTACCACCGCCATTACTACTACTAGAAACACCATTAAAGCGTTGATTTTAGCATAGACACTCCATTTATAAAATATAATAATATTATCGGCAAAAGCATATATATTTAACTCCGCTTCTTTACTGATCTTCTATTAAATATATGTAAAAGCTTTGGAAATTTGTATATGTATATGTATAAATTTATACGAGTATGAAAAATAGCCGTAACTTTGTGAACTTGCAAGGTGAAATATATCAGATAATTGATAAAAAAAACAGTTTTGTTTAATTATGAAAGAGACGTTTCCATTAGGATCGCATTACATTTTGAATTTTATGCAAAGACAAATCTCCAAGCGACAATACATACGCTGTGTGCCAATACCATCCCAAACCATATCCAGGCGAATATATATATCTGTATTCAGTTCTTGAGGCGGTTAAAGGTTCGTTCACATTGCACAGGGTAGGTTGGGGAACTAAAAAAATAAAAAATAAACTTATCGAGTGTGCAGGTAGTAGATTACATTATAGTTATATTTTGTATAAATCCTGTTCAAAAGATGTGTACGTGACATAGATGCATACATACTTCCGCAAACACAAATAACACTAGGGCAAACGGATATATGAGACCTTTGATTTCTATGTTCGAAAAACATGGACACACTGAAATTTTCTGTGTTGTTGTATCTCGCAAAATAGGATTTCTTATACATCTTGTACAGAATAAACATCGTGGAATGCTTTTTAATGTATTGTACCTCTACTGATATTATCTTTGTAAAGGTCAGACAGCTCCGACATATCTAAATTTTCTGACACATATCTTATTACAACCGTATAACGCTTTATTTTAGCAGCAGCAAACTATGGCGGATTTAAGATCGAACGGGTAACAGCTATCACAAATGTTTCACGATTAAGATCTGACAATTGTTTCTTTTTTCTGCAATTCCATATTTTTATTTTAGTAGATTTAGAGTGTGTATATATTTTGACTCTTTATCTGATAATAAAACTAAATACTATGTAAGGCACTTCATCAACAATGTTATATTGATATCAGAACATGTTTAAAGCACGTGCTATAATACTAAAAAGAACAAGAATATACCGCAGGGAAACAAAGCGGTATATATATTTTAAAAATGTACATGTATAAAATCTTAATTAAAATAAACTCTTTCCTATTTCAGTCAAGTCTATTAACCTGTCTTGCTGGAGAATATTTGAACTTAATTTGCAAAAGTAGCTTATCAATTGATGATAATTGGTGCAATCTGGAAATTTAAGGTTGACGTTCGAAATTCAAGCAGACTTTAACTCTACGAATTTCAAAACCCATCCACTCAAACATCCCCACCCCCAACAATTAAAAAGAAATGAATATGCGAGAAAAACCTCTATACGGTATTTTGATTACTCGCTTTGGTAAGAATAATATCCCTTGCTTAGTGGTTAAAGTTCGCCAGCATCTTGATGATTTTGTAATGGAAGATACCAATTGCCTGCGTCCACATTTCGTGTCATCTCATGTGCACACTCCTCGAATGTGGACAATACAAAAACCGACAGTGGAATTTTTATAGAAATCTACGCACTGCGATATTGTCAGTTCACCTAGATAAATTTATCATGCGATATAAATGGATGTAATACATTAGAAGTTTTGCATCAATATTACGGCAAACAAGAATCATACCCCTCCATGGTCTATTAAGAATTCCATACAATTGGAAAGTGACTGAAACAATTTATTCTCAATCCTATTAGTGTAAACTATTTTTGCGAACTTACCTGAATAAGTAGCAAAAACGGTGAAGTTTACGGAGAATGAAGCCGCGAACGACTTGAGAGACCAATACACCTCAATAGTGACTGTACTGCCTTCGTAAAAGTAGCTACTGCTGATATCTTGAAATAACAATAAACAAAATATAATATTAAAATGCGTAATCATGTATGCACGCTTGCACGATAAGACTCTTTCAGGTGGAAATTATATTCAATCAGAAATAAATATGTAAATACATGCAACACAATGAATTAAACTGATATACTTTAAAGGGAAGGAAAAAGAAAAATTGAGTGGTTAGAAGTAGAATTTAACGCATGCAACTTGCATTTAAACTGTGTGTGTATATATATATATATATATATATATATATATATATATATATATATATATATATATATATATATATATATTGTCATATGTTTTATCATTAAGTCTTCCGTGGAGTTTTTAAATGAGGAAATCGAAGAATGGGACAATATCAAAGACATTTGTCAATTAGATTTCTCTTACATATAAAATGTATGAAATGTGTCGCCTTAAACGCTCTCCGTGTTTAGATTCCTATCCAGCTCCCTATAGACACGGTTTAGTGAAGAAAATTTGAACATTGCAGCATTTAACACGGAAATATATTTTGGTAGATAAGATAAATGCAGTTTTATTTTATTTCTTTTTTTTAAAGCGCCTATGTGACTTATGATGCTATATTTGGCGTAGTGGACGAACATTTTCTCCAGGAAGACAGTAACATAGCCAGGAAATGTAAGTTTTCGTTAATAATTTCAACAAGAAGCCTAGTGGTCTTGATATCGCTCAACTGTGTAGTTGACACATGTTAGCTTCTGTATCCAAATTCAGACACATTTTGAACTGTAGAGTGGGAAAGAACAGCTTATAGTAACTGCATTGCATATTATTGTTGGCGTTATTTATCTTCTTTCCGTTAGTATTTAATTACTTTCTAGGAATTAAAAGGTTAAATAATGAATGCAACCTGTTCATAGCGTCATGAGTAAATTACTTGGCATGACAAGTGTGTTAATCTGTGCAGTTAGCACGGGTTAGTGGGTCTTTCCTTACCAACCTGTGGGTCGTCCCTGAAGATATTATGTGGGAACCACTGGGAATTCCACAAATGGGAGCTGCGGTGGCTTAGTGGTTAAGGCGTTGAATTCATGACAAGAAGATTACAGGTTTGACTCCCATCAAATGATCAGCTTAATAGACTGTATCATTTGCCAGGGCGTTTTGAACCCAGAGGTCATAGGCTCCTTCCTCGCATATTGAATTTGGAAGTGTGTTATGGGGAGATCATATTGGGTTATTTATTTGTATAAAAAGCTGAAAATACAAAATATGTGTTTAAACTAATTTGTGTGTCTTGGCACTGAATACACGAAATGCCTTAAAATAATGCAGAATACATGCGATAACATATAAACGTTAACTATTTTAGGCACTTTAATATGGCAATAGTAGCAAATTTTAAACTATATTTAATAAAGCTAAATATTTTTCTTGAACATAATGTAAATATGTAATGAATTTTTATTCTTAGATACCTTTATTGATTATTATATATCTGACGAAATTGCCATACTTAGATACCTTTATTCATGTGCATCAGAACTATCTTCAGTTGTTCAGCATTGAGGCTACATTGTATTATTAGTAAATTCAAACACAGTCTTTATCATGATGAAAAACTTCTTCATTTAGGAGATTGTAATAATTCATTGGTAATTTACAAATTAGTCTTATATATATATATATATATATATATATATATATATATATATATATATATATATATATATATGTGTGTGTGTGTGTGTGTGTGTGTGTGTTTGTGTGTGTGTGTGTCTGAATTTGCTCTAAACTTAGATTGCCTTTTGCTATATTGCCTTTTTTATTATTTTGCTTTAAATTACCAATCATTCATTCCTTATTCTACTGAAGCTTTTATATTGAAATGTATGTAAATCGATGCCTTATATGTTTTGCGAAAAGGATGCGGCTTTGCTTCAAAGGAGACTTAATCAAGTCTAGTGCTGAGAATGCTCAAAAACACTTTTGCGACATTGAAAACAATCCAAGAGAAAAGAAGAAATTTCGTTTTGGTGCCTTAATTGAAAATTGCACAATTTTCTGTACATTGACCATCGCACTTTTAACGACGGACAGGTCCGTTTATGTTTGTAAAAACGACGAGTGTCATCATATGTATTTTTTTATTTAGGTTTTTTAAAATTCAATTTGTCTTCTTTTCGCAGTTTAGATTATGCAATAGTTCATGCTGAACTATAAAGTAAAAATTATGAGAATACTGCCCTTATCTTTATTACTGGTATTAATTTCTCAATTAATAATCTGTTTCTAAGGTTGATGAGCGATCTAAATATCAACAGTTTAAGACCGATCTTGAATCTCAGTCCGATGTAGTGTATTTAGAAATACTATAATTCATCGCACTCCCTTAGTTTCTGGCCCCAACAATTCCCGAATAACCAACACTAGGTTAACGCGATGGATTGAACTGTCTTCAGAACTTTTCTATAATAGAAAATTCTTGAATTTTCTTGTATTGACTGTAGTAACAAGATTCGTATATTAAACTCTTAATTACAAGACGTTTTAAAGTAAAGCAAGTGCGGTCCAGCAGCTTGGTATGTTTTTGAGACGCCAAGAAAATAACGGGTGACTCTTCGTGCATGTGGTAAATATTTGTGTTAACAGGAGTCCATATGTAGGGATCATACACATTTTGTTGTGTGCAGAAAGTCATTCGGAACATATTGTCACGAACGATAACTCTTCCTAACACGAATGGCAACGCTTTATCTGATAGGCTACTAAAAATATTTGGAACGGAAAATCCCAAGGACATGAACTTCTATTGAGTCCAAGGCTTCGAAGTCTTTCCATAGTGTTCCGGATTGTGCTTACACACAGTAAACCGTGCATGATTATTATTCTTACTTTGTAAACAGCCGTGCTAGAAAAGGAAAGAAAAACTTTCAAATAGGTTTATATCAAACACACTCCAGTTGTTAAAATGAAGGGAGAAAATTGAATTTTTAATTGAGTGAATCATCACACAGTTTTAGACGAGACTGATACGACTCCTTTTAGAAAGACCTTCAAATATGTTCACCTCAAAACAGATTCCAATAGTTAAAGTGATGAACACAAATAGAATTTTAACTGAAACATCGCATGTTTTCTACAAGAGACTGAAAAATGTGTGTAAGCTAAAACCATAAGTGTTATTTTACTGTTTCATTGTAATCATTTTGTTATATAATTCTTAAGCCTCTCCGTAACGTTGTGTACACTAAATTAATTTAAAACTGCATATAGAGCTGCCGAGAATCCACTGTATGATTAACATTTTGCTCTATTTCTACATGTTGCTATTATGTGTGTATTCCGTTTGGGAAACATTTAAATATATAATTTTAATTCAATTTTAAAGTATTTACACTTTACTTGTAAGGTAGACACAATCTGATTCAATTCGAGATATACTTATAACATATCGATCTGACAGGCACCAATGCGGGGTCTGTTGACTCTTTTATTAACCAATACAATTACCGCTTTCGTTTTATTTATAAACGTAGTATGTATATGGAAAACTGGTCATAGCAAGTACACCCGTTATGGACCTATGTATTTTTAGTCTGGCAACCTGCCTTGCATTATTTGCCAAGTTACGAACGGAAGGGGGCTGAAGAAGGCAAGGTAACAGACTTAAACTATGGCGGATGCCCCGTAACAGTCGCATTCCGTCTCAGAGAAGGGATATGTATATTCTACTGAGAACATCATTTTGGAACATATACTCGTGATAAATCCCCTAACGGTAAATGCAACTCGTTTTTGAGAGGCTACTAAAAGAAACTGATCGTGGAATTTCAACGGTCAGCAGAACATGATCGTCTATCGTCTCCTTTCATGTATATATGTAAGAAGATAATAATTCTTTATTTCAAATTGCATAGTCCATACATCCAAATTAAAACATAAATGTACTTTAAACATAGAATATCATAGGTGTCTTATGTACAAATAAACAAACACACACACACACACACATATTCACACAAAAAGTGATAATGGTGCAAATAAATAAAGGTTTCCCAACGTTTTGGAGCTATTTATCAGTGAAAGAAACAATTTGCATCCACAAAACAAACACTAAACGCCAAGGCAAGAGACATTTTTGACCCCTACATGTTTGAATAACGGGGAAATATACGAAGGATAACAAAATAGGAGCAAAAAAGAAGATGAAATTGAGAAATTGTCTTAAAACGGGTAAACTACATATCTATTTTTTGCTGTTATCAGGCCAACAAAGTTGTATAACCAAAATCAAAGATAGGATTATCATGTCTATCACGCAGAAAACCAAAATGTTATGATCTAATTCCAGCCTGGGAACAAAGGACGGACACTATGCCTGGCGAAAAAGCAGCTCCATCTGCAAAATGTGCAATATAAATTATATTCCGGTAAAGTTATGGATGGAGGTACTAAGGAAATATGTCAAGAGGATGGTGTAGAGAGATAATGGACGCAAGAGAAAATAATAATAATAATACAGGCAAAGTGTTACGGAATGTTTACTTGGGTAAATATTATCGCAAAATTGCGTACTTCTGATAAACTGATGCGTGGCTGTAGTTTTGATAAGATTGCATTAGGACGGTTAGATGTTTCATTTACTCTGAACTTTCCATGAGTTTTCAATAGTAGTATCCAGTATCGTTCCTTCCGTGTGCTTTCTATATCGGTCCACCCCAGGTTATATTCAATCGGTATCATCGCAAAGGACTCAACTGTCGAGTTTCGCGTTCATTTTGTTGCAAATGTGGCTCTTTTGGTTATTCATTTGTTTTCTGAAATGAACAGTTTCGCCCAGATATTGAGTGGCACAAATCTTGCATGTTAAATGATAGATTACATTTGTGGCTCGACATCCTAACTTTTGATTGATAGTGAAGCTATTTCCAGTCGTCGAACTTTTGATCGATGTGGTCTTGGGCGTATGTTTGCAAATTAGGCAACGCTTGTCTTCGCAGCAATATGTGTCTGAAGCTGTGGTCTTTTTTGAAGTTACCTTTGCACGTACCATCTGGTTTTTCAGATTGTTAGGTCTACGATACGCAAACATAGGAACTTCTTGAAATATGCCCCTCCCACGTTCAAAGGATTCAGTCTGGTGCAAATATTTCCGAATGAGGTGTTTTAAGTGGGGCATAGTGGTAGAAAGTAACCACGAATGGGACACGTTTGATGGTTTTCTTGATTTTATATTTCAGGAAGGCTCCTCTATCGAGGAGTGGAGTCTAATTTTGTTAATAGCCTCCTCAATGTATCTATTTCTGTATCCGCCCTTGAACTCTACGAGTCTCTTTTTAAAGTAGCCGGAATAGAACATACGCATTTGGTCGGGAACACAAACTATAATAAATCGTTGAAGGAAAAATCCATGCGAAGGATGATATGCTCTCAGTCAATAAAATTGTGTTTATTATACCTGTGGAATCTGAGTACGACAGGTAGTGCAGTTTAAGAGAAATCGGTATCAAATTTCTCAAAATTTGGGACAAAGAAAGACTAACATATTCTTCCCCAGGGTAACAGTCTTTAACGTGTAACCGGCACTTCAGGTTATTACAGCGTTAGCGCTTTCAGTTATATCGAGTTTGATCCGATTGTTATACTTGTATATTTTGTCTGTGTGGATGTATGAGAAAGAGTAAGGGTTTTTTGTATTTAAAAAATGGGTAACGAATAAACAGCTTTTGATCAGGAGTTTTATGTGATATAATCCATAAATTTTACGGTCATTAAAAAAAAATATTCAAAAATAATTCTTATGAGGTGCTGTGCAGGACTTTTGTCGAGACATAATGACACTTTCCTTTCTCGATCTGTGTGTTGACCGGTATTCACAATGCGATGCAGTATTGTAACTTGTAGGTCAGCTTACACAAAACCAATACAACACATGCAATTCACAAAAGAAAAGTAAAATTTAATAGTATTTGCATAGCCATGTATAAATTAATACATTTATTCCCAATTTCTACTTTTTTCTGTTGCTGACATTTACAGTGCCTTGATAAATGAAAGTTGACTGTTTTGTCCGGATTCTCTCTAATTTGGGAGTCGCGGTAACTCAGCTGGTAAAGCGTTGGACTCGTACTATAAGGGTCGCTCATTTAATACCGGCCCAGGCTAACCCGGGTCGGCTGCCTCGGTGTATACTTATGAAAGGCATTTATATCACATTATGTGAGCATAATATAGCTAAACATTTGTTGAAAGAACCTTTAAAATCAACAAGAATAGCCCGCCCCCCACCCAAAAAAAAGGGAAAGAAAGAAAACAAAATGGTATGCGTTAAGGCAAACCGATTTACCACTTAAAAAGATTTTTTTAAATGGTGTATACAATTAATTTCTACCAACCTAAATAATCATAAATCTGTCAAAATGTAATGGCTGCAAAAATATTGATGCAAAGTAAGAATGAAGATTCCAATAGAAACTTGTACATTGTTAACCATATCAGAGTGAGATATGCTGGTTTGATATCACTGGAAGAGAAAAGAGGATAACTAAGTTTTTGTCTTAGTATCAGGATAAAGTTAATATGACGCGGTCCTGTGAAGATAAAATATAGGTCTCTCTCCTGATTATCTGACAAGTACGACTTACAAAATTGGCAAAATGGTTTATAATTGAAGTGGAAACAAGTTTGAAGGTAAGATTTTCCTTTAAATACAATTTCGATTGGAGTTCATTGGAAGGCAAAAGGTCACAAGCGCCAACTGTCCAAAACTGTCATAAATATGCTGGAATGTTCAATTATTTACCGACAATGTGGGGTGCTGATGAAGAAGCAATATTACCGCGCCTCGATGGAAATATTATTGGTAATATGATGATGTTCGCTGCCGCCTGTAATGCATTTTCTCATTTGTTATAACAAGATGCTTATTTGTGGTACTTTACTATTTCCTTGCCATTTAACCGCTAAGAGAGAGAGAGAGAGAGAAAGAGAGAGAGAGAGAGAGAGAGAGAGAGAGAGAGAGAGAGAGAGAGAGAGAGAGAGAGAGGATAATACGCTGTTAATACGATACAGATATTTTAGGGTTAATGCTAATTTTCATATACCTTTTACATCAAATATTGAAAACTAAAAAAAGATATGCTTGAGGAAAAATAGAAAATATTACATTATTTAAAATAGTTCCTATATCAGTTATGTTTCACGTGTCTTACCAATGACAATCTTTGGGACATTAATAAAGAATATATTTGTCAGTATATGCTTACCTGCGCCGTTAATCCTAATGTAACTGAGATTACTGGAGCTGTACGAATCAGCAAAAAGTACCACTTGATCGCCATTGCTAGTGTTCGGACTCACTGTGTATGTATACCTGCCCCTGAGATAAAATGGAGGAAGTTATGAAATTTATGAATACATATACATCTATCCGAATCCCAAAGTATATTAAATACATTTTTATGGAGCAGTAAAAATTGAACTTCGTAATATTTGGAGTATAATATCCGTAATGTCTGGAGAATACACGTTGACCAATACACTAATTTGTAGAACACGTACATAACTCAAACGAAAACAGATGCATACACATTTGTATCAGTCATATGAAACTAATTGACCGCATCATATGTTTTAATTGTAAATTGATTTATGACTTTGTTATCAACAAATGAAGACTGATACAAATAACGAAGTAAAAGAGCTGTGTTAAAATATCTACCAGCCTTTTTTATTCGATTGCATTCATATACAAACGTAGTGGCTTTGATATATATACTTTCACTGCTTCTGTTCAGTTAATTGGTGCTCTTCTGGGACTTATTTTGCTTCCGCCAAATAGCTCAAATTGTCAACCTTCTACAGTTACCAAATGTTGTGCATGGCTTGATCAAATACTTAAAGGTCAAGGTCACTGTGAATGAAATAAGTTAAATGCTTTCCCCACAACAACTTGAGTTCTCTATCATCTTTGTGCATGATTTGCTTTTAGGGTAAAGAATAAACCTCTTGATATATATTTCAAGAGATCAAAGGTCAAAGACACTGAAAAAGCGAATACATATAGTTTCTGGAGAATAACAGTTCTACAGGACAAGATTCCTCGCGTATAGAAGAAAACCACTGATTTTGAGATCATAATGCCAAAGGTCAAACATCACTGTGACTGAAAGAAGAAAAATAGTTTCTGCACCATATCATAGTCCCAACTGTTTGGATAGTCTGCACATAGGGTACTGAAAAAGTCTATCAATTTTGGGTACAAACATCAATGTCAAGGTCACTGTAAATGAAAGAGATAACATGTTTTTCTTCACATACATTTTCAATTATCTGGACAGAGGACTATATATATATATATATATATATATATATATATATATATATATATATATATATACTCCCGGCTCCCGGGTATGATGAGTTAATCGAGAGAGAGAGAGAGAGAGAGAGAGAGAGAGAGAGAGAGAGAAGGCTGCATGCATCTAACATATAAGTGAAATAGAAATATAAAAATATATATTTTGTGTCAAGAGAAAATGAAATCATCATAAGGTCATATTTTTCGGTCGTGTAAACAGATATTCAAACGTAAAACCACAACATCGACCTATATAAAATACCGTAAAGGTTTATTTATGCTATCAGTTGATTGAAGAAAACGAATATGATCACGGTCATAGCGAGTTCAATGCAGTTAACAACGGAACTAGTTTAAGTTTAGGTTTTGTGGAGAATGTACAGAGACTAAGATAGATACACAGTGTTTTCGAAACTAAAGTTTGAAAGTTTTTACAGAGCCCGAATGTTGGTCTGAATTTTCTTTTTCGTGAACCAGCTGTAGCAGAGTCAATTATAGGAATGGACAAATCTGACAAAAAACTGGAATCATTCATACGTTTAAATGGAAAGAAGAAACGTGGAAAATTGCAGACAACAAAACTTCCTGTTTTAGACGGTCCTCCTGTTAAATTCCTGATAACACTAAAAGCAATTTAGGAACATAAAGTATTGCCTCGGTGTTATAAAGCGTTAAGAATGACACAACATATTATTTTAAACATTTTTGTTGCAAACCAGACGGTTCAGATGCTTCCACAAATAAAATTCAATCGTGTGAAAAAAATTCATAGGATAAAACTAAAATAAAATAAACTTAATTAAACGAATGGTCACCGGAGAACTCTGCGCATCCTTCAAAAGGGTTTATATCAATCAAGTTGATGACTAGTGGCAGGCAGACAATGTTTTTATACATGTATAGAAAAAAGTCAACAATGGATACAAATACAACTTTACAGTGCAACGTCTTTTTCAGTTTTTGAAAAGGGATGCCTTCCTTATTTTGGAATATAAATATTTAAAACCAAGTAATTTTAAATGATACCGTGAGTCATAATGTGAACGACATGTAGGGAGAGTATATAGATTGCATGTTTTGTCTTTATATGATAAAATACATGACATATACAAAGCTTAAAATGTTTGAAGCCCAAAAGAACGAATGGTTAGGAGTATGTACTAGTGAAATGGAAAGGATATGATAAATAGTTTAATAATTGGGAAACAGCTGACAACATTATGCCATGAAATAAGTATCTGTGAATTCACATCAACTCCATCGTAGACGGAAGCAGCACCATGTATAAAAATAGCAGTGTTAAGGAGCATGAAAACGTTATATATTGGAACCACATAATGTCACAGATGAAAATTAATTGTCATTAGAATATGAAGGATTTAAAACATGCATGATGTGTAAATTGATTTCGATTCAAACACCAGATGAAATAAGATATTATACTCAAAAACACAGTACATAGCCACATTGGGACACGCAAAATCGTGACAAGGCGACTACACTGTAGAATATGTCCTAGCTGGTTAATAAAAATGTGATCGAAAAAATGACAAAAAGGTAACATTCAGAAAAATAAAGTTGATTCCAAGTACATTTCAAAAGGGCTGACAAATAAATAGAATGTAAAATAAAACAAGCTGGTCGATGACATTTGAAGAAGAAAGAGGTAATTAAAATCAAATCTATGTCGATGGAGTCATAAGACATTTAGTTTTCTCTCAAATTTATTATCTTTGATAATTGCATCAATCATCCCAACGGTTACTAATTCAACTATGTACTTTTTGTTAGAAGATTTTGCCATGTACAACTTCAAGACGCTCATGAAATCCACATTTGTAAAGAATTGCTCCAACGCTAATTACAAGCAGTTGATTGAGGAAGAGCTACACATGGGTGATGGATGAAATATATTTCAAAACAACTTTCATAGTTTGTAGATATACAGATTTTGAAGATACAGATAATTTGGTATGACATATAGTAGTAATTGAAAGAAAACTACGCCAAAGCAACGGTCATTGGAGATACAGTCTGTTGTAAAATGTTACAAATTCAACACAGACAAGCTGACAGAGAAAAAGGGAAAAGTGGGAATATCATGTGCCAGAGATGTAAAGGGCGCGTACAAGGAACAAGATTACAATGACATTACGGTGAAGGAATTTAACAGTATAGACAAATGGTGAGAGAAAAGTCAGCAAAGAATTATATATAAATGTGAAAAGCTTGTAAATCGAAACTCGATGTAGTTAGGCAAGAAATGCAAATTTCATCTAAGTTTTTTAATCAAAATATTAGCTTTTAGGAAAAGACATATATACAATCCTACTCTTGTAGGTTTTAGACAAAAGACACATCCACGGCTTTTAGGTACGCCTATGGCACGCCAGCAGAGCACAGCAAAACATTGGAGAACCCCGGTTTTAATGTTATGGATCATGTCTATGGTTCTGAAATAACATAGTTCATAATTTAAAAATAACCAGTTCGACGCCCTACTCTGGTCCTGCAAATCAGTTTAATACAATAAATTGTTTAACTCAAGTAGACCACGTTAATATAGAAAATGCATTTCTAGAGGAAAATATACTATAATGAAATTGGTGACGATTCTCTGAACAGATACAGAGCACAGTGTCATATGACTTTCTGGCAGAAGCGAAGAAATGTTTTGGCTTTTATAATTTGGTATAGGAACGTATTCCAGGTTTACTATAATCAGAATACAAATTTAATGTTAGATTCCAGATTAAGAAATAACTGAGTTAGTGTGCAGTACCTTTACCGGGCGAGGATAAATGTAATCAAAGCAACAAGATCATAAAACCTTAAACTCGTCAACAAGTTCCAGTCCTTGAGTAGATACAGCAACATCTGGTGCAGTGGGAATAAAATAATTTGGGAGATTTACAGTATTGTCAACTTTTGTTTGAACTGGTGTATCTATTTCATAATAATCATCTTCGTACAACGGATTTTCAAGTGAATAATTAAAATCCTCACCGCCACACTGAGCCATTTGTTTGTCATTTAAATTGTAAAGATTTTTTCGTTGTTAAACGGACAAATGTCAGCTTAAAAAAAGATTTATGGATTTTGGGATGTTTCAAAGAAGCTCTCTTACTAAGTAAGAAATCAGTTATCTGCATAACTTTAATAGTACAAAGAAAACTGAATATATGTAGATCATGAGTTAAGTACGCGTATGGTGAGAGTAGATATATTGCTGAGAGAGACAGAGACAGAGAGAGAGACAGACAGACAGACATATCGAGAGACAGAGAGAAGCATACAGGTTAGGAATAATCAGTTTAAATAAGTGTTTTGTGTTTCTATTGGGCAGATCAATAAAGCAATTATATTAGCTTGTCGCGCTCGGCTCTCTACAATAAACTTTGAACAAAGCTGACAAACCACTAATCTCCCTTAATTAGAGGAGAATTAAAACAATTCTCAGTGTTGAAGGTAGCCATCTTGAAGTTTCAAATATTTAACTTTCTCTTCTCTACATCTTGGAATGCATTGTGACACGAATTGATTTGTTTTCAATTGCTTTATATATCTTGTTTTTGACTAGTGAAAACATTTTCTTTGTTTGCTCAGAATCAGATAAATCCAATGATGGATATTAAATGAAATGATCAATGTCAAAAACATCTTCACTGACATCATACGATTTTGTAAATTTAGCTTTATACAGTAGCGATCAATAGACAGAACACCTATTTCAGTGTCGTGTCTTACTCGGTGTTTTATTTTGTTGCTTGTAATTCTACACGTGTGTTCTTAATTATTATGAAATTGTCATTATTGTGGCATCTTTGTCTCTTGTATTCTCGTTTGTAACTACTGTTGCATTTTCTGTTTTTTATTTCTCTCCACCATTTATTGCATCAATTTGGCATGGATTGTATGTACTTTGTTTATGATTAAACTCAGTTATATATTTCACTCTATGCCGCACAAACAAAATTGCTAAGAGGAATATCATATTTCATAGGTGGGGACGTAAATGCTTTAGATATCTTCTTTATTTTATCTAAAGTAAGATTATGTTTTACTTCATACAGTCTAATACATCTAGTTGCAACAAAGGTTGAAGTTTGACTTTGCAAAGATGCTTTACCGTTTTCGAGGTAACAAATAGCATACATTTTGCCTAAAGACAAATGTCGAGCTTAACAAATATGTTTCTAACTCTTTTTATCACGCAAAACTTTAATCGACCCTTATAATTACATTCAGGATGTTTTTGACGAAATTGTTTTTATCTCAGTTTAACATGAATAATTTAAATATCGTCCTACAGTTGCACACAGCCTGCTTCTGAAAAGAATGTTTAAGACGGCACTAGGGTCAAAGCCAAATATGGATATTAGACAAATGTCTAAAATAAATACTCCAGTTTTACTTAGCTAACATGTTACTACCTAAATAGCACATAGAAGTTTACCAGACAAAATTGTTAACACTAAACTTCCATTGCTAAAATACTTGAACCTGTTAGGCTAAAATAGACAAATGTCAACTAACACAAAACCATCATCAACACAATTTACCATGCAACAATAAACTCTCCACTTGTTTTACCCTACATCATGTTTTTGTAAAGCTATTTAGGTTTACACTTTGATCACCGTAAAACATGGATATTGAAGAAATTGAAAGGGTGATTATAGGAGATTCATTTTTATAGTTCACGACTGACTACCTCACAGCTCATGGGTCACGGCCAGATTAAATTGCTATTGAAAACGTGGATACCTCAGGAGCAAAGCAATGTGCTTCCTACCATGAGCACAGTCTAAGCCATCTCTTTGATTCATATTCATATCACACCTTTGATTGACAAGATATTAAGTGCACATCCTTTATATATTACTCTACTAACTGACAACCACATGATAAAAGCGATCGAATGCTATTTTACTTTTAACAACATATAAAGTAGTATGCAAATTTTAAACTGGATGGAGGTTAACATGGCAACAATTTCGTGTGGTATGGGTGTAACAGAAACTGGATTAAATGTTGCAGTAATAGCTATCAGTTTAAATGTTCCTTTGACGTTTAGTGTGCTTGGTGCAAAACGCTGATGATTTGTTGCAAGAAGATGATTTTCAACATTATAATATAGTAATTCCTGCAGTCAGTAAGTTAAACATTATTCAAGACATCATAAACAAAGCAATAAGTGATAGTGAAATAAAACATTCTGAGCTTTGTATCATCAGCGAGTACAAAGAGACAACATATGCTATCAGGAAGCAGAAAAAAAAAACAATATTGAAACGCAAATCGTTGGAGTGTCAATATGTGTTCTTTATTGGAACAAAATCAAAGCTGAAAAAGAGGAATTCCGAAAACGAAAGATGCAAGGAAATTTAAAACAAAATGATTTGGAAGTGTTGAAACGAAGTTCTATCTTGGAGAGCATCTTACAGCGTGGGATACAAATCGAAAAGAAAAAGTCTGAATGTGGGTACCTGGTTTTCGGCATAAGTCTTGGGTTCAAAATCGTCCTATACAAATCGTTCACTGAGAAAACAGCAAATCTTTGTTTTAAAAAACGTCACCATAAATGAACCGTTATATTACTCTGGCCGATCTCCCTGAGAAAGATAGGTAATTTCCCATTCCAATAGATACAAGAAATAGTAAACAATCCATTTTATTTCAAATTTTCGGTAAACATAGAAACACTTTCCTTCACTACAGAAATTAAAAGTTTGAAACAAAGAGTATTTGGAGTACTGATGCTTTTTAAAGCCTTGAATTGTACATGAAATGTCAACGAAGTTATGGCCGCTGCTCGTAACAGTGAGGAAGTTATCAATATTGAATATTTGAAACACAGGTCAAACGTTCTAGTCATGCCGAGCAATAATTGCACAGAAAACACAGCAAAATAGAACTCCATATTGTTAGGATTCATTAGCCAGAGATATATACAGACATCTACTGATGAGTCGAATACAGTTTGCATGTTTCCGAAACCTAAAATATATACACTTATCTGGATCAAATCAATAACACCAAATTACTCTTATGGCTAGTTTTCGTATTTGCTAGCTTTTCTGCACATCACAAGTGTTTTTTCACAGACACTTTGTTTCTCACAATGTTTATGCTCATTGCAAGCAATTACATATGGACATAATTAGCAGATATCATTTTTAGTTCTCATGCAAGAATCTTTAGAGAAACTTATTATTGCTGTTATATGATCACAGATTGGTATATAATTGGTACTGTTTTGCAGGTTTCTAATCCAGAAGTATGGTTAATGGTGCTCATATCTGATAATTGATTGCTATTAAACAACTTTGTATGAAAAATCAAGCTTCTGATATTGTTCTCCACTAAAGAATTTTTGTTACTATTGTGTATAAGTACATTCACAATTCTGGTGTTTAATATACAACAAAATGTATGCAAAGTTCTATTACTAGCAATATACGTTACATCTACCATAATACTAATTTATTACCGCTTCCTTCTTAAGTATTTGTTCTAAAGATAAAAGCAACGTACCTATGAAGAAATATTAAAATCTCCTTGTCCCGTGTTGCAAGTTACCTTGCAGGAATGTCAAAATTTCCTTGTCATTTGTTGCATGTTGGTTACTGAACGATTGGTAATAATATAAACACAAATTTAGAAACATCTTTATTGTATTTCAAAAATGAGAAATATGATTGTAAAAATTCCTGTCTCAAGTATAGTTAGCTGCAGATCCATTATGAATCGTACAAAACCTTCAACTTCCAAAAGTATTGATCTGGTATAATTACAGTGTCGCTGAAAATTATGTAACTTCAGCATACTATACACAATTCCAACCATACCTTGCTCCATCCGCGCAAACGTTGTTATTTGGAAAAATAAAGTCATGAACGGCAAGTGCAATGTTAAAGCTACTTTTTAGTAGACTGAAACAGACTAATGCACACGATGCAGAGTTTTGACGCGAATGCTCCCGCAGATAAAATAAAAAAGGCAGCATATCTATACCGTATACACCATGCAAGATACCTACTACTTTAACGGCTACAACTAAAATAAATTTATAAAACACCACATTGACAAAATTTTCTAAAACCTAAATATGTCATATAAGTAGATTATATTTTGTAATACTTTTTATATTATATGCTATACATTCCACAATAATACAGTATGAACAGAAGTATCGTTACACTAGAAATATGTATATTTCTTATTTGCATGAATTTATCATGCTACAAATAGTACTGACATTAAAAAATATGTAATGTACATAGTATTATTATTATTATTATTATTATTATTATTATATTAAAACAAAAATAATTACTAAAGTGAGTTAAAACTCTGATAAATATACAAATTATTACTATTAAAATTATTTCTTTATTTCAAAATCTGATTAAATTCCTTAATATTAAAATTATGATACAAAAAGCAGCCATTATTTTACAATATTATTTTTATTTTTATTTGTATCCATCACTGATTTTGCAAAGGAAATTGTCATCTGAATATTTTAATTATTACTTTCCAACTGTATGCCTATGTATATAATTCGTTCAGTCTTCTGTACCATTAATACTACTTCTACTACTACTACTAATGTGTACATTACTTATACTTTTAATGAAGTCAAAACACCTACATTTTAGATGATATTTAATTAGGAATTTTGTTTATAAACATTTATATAAAGTTTGGAATATTTGTCATATTAAAAAAGGATAAAATGTGTATATTCTACTTACCTGACTCTTTATGATTGAGGGATTTTGTCACTTTTGCTTCTTATTTTAATTGTACCCGTTATAGCAGTAGGTATATTGCACGTTGCATAAAGTATATATGTACTGGGCTTAATTTTTACCTCTGCGAGCGTCCGCGTCAAAACCATGCACCTTACTATGTACATTCGGCTCTTCCGTCTCCTAAAAAATAGCATGGCTTTGCCATTACACTTGCCGTTGACGACTGCGTTTTGTTTCAAATTACAAAAGTTTGCGCTGACGGAACAAGTTATAGTTTGCAATTTGTAAGGTATGAAGGGATTCGATAATCCTCATCTAGTCTGTAATTTTTACGTAAATACTTACGAAGACAGAAGGTGAGGTGCGATTCATAATGGATCAGAGGCAGACTATAGGTGATTCATCTAGAATAATTGATGTTAGTAAGCAGTTTATAGACAGCAATGTTGATGGTTGTATAGAAGGTTTAAATAAAAGCAGTCCAAAGATTGAACCATCAATCGTTAGAATAGTTTTCTTGGATCTTAAAATAGTACATATAATAATCAGAGAGTTTTAGTCTATAAGGAACATCAATAGTTGCTAGAGAACAAAAAGGAGTTATGACATTATATAGTCCATCTTGTATTAAAGTAACTGAATGCACATATAAGAATAATTTCATTAATATATATTTTAAATGAATATGGCGATAGATCATATACCGTAACTGGGCAATTTTTCACGATGGCTTAAAATCGTCTAAATTAACCAACTGACTTTAATATAATAGGAAGAAATAAGGAAATAAAACATGTTGAAGTATTCAATGTGCAGAAAATTTGAACAGAAGATTTATAAACAATCGATACTAATCCACAGTTTGGATCTACCAATTTGAATCTACTATTTATTAATTTTTTGAAGATATTTACTATCTCTATCATTATAGCCGCTTCCGCCCGGAGAGTGAGTTCTATATCCGGTTTCCTATTAGTGTGAGATATACAAGAAAAGTGCGACACATATATGTAATAATCAATTGTACAGAACTTGTAAAATAATCAATTGTACAGAACTTTACCAGACGTTCAATTTTCGTAGATCTCTCAGAGTCTAGCGAGGGTCTGGCTGAACGATACTGGGTTCCTCTGAACTACTAACCTTCAAAAAAACATAATGAAATGCGGTGAACTGGATTATCATTCCCGATGTTTCGCGCTACAAAATCTCTCTGTTTTGTTTTCCAGTTTCAAGCCCTCTTAATGTTGGCTGCGAATGTAGTTCACAAACTCTTACGAAACAAATTCGCGACGCTGTTTATTGATAAAATGGAAACAGAAAGATTGATAGATCTAGAGACAGATTAAGAAAGTCATACCAAGATATACAGAAGTTTTATATGTGTATATGATGGAAACTTACTCGGTGTTTAAGTACGGTGATGAAACTTTTGAGTATGAGAACGCTCGGTTAAACGACGACTTGTTATAATGGTAGGCTGGAATGCTTTCTGGTGTAATCAATCCTGCAAATAACAAAAGGTGGGAAGGGTTGAATAATTACAAAAAATTATAACACGCAGGCGTCTGCATCATTTTTTAAATGGTGAAGCACAAATCCCTGCAGTCAGAAAGGTCCGAGGAGTAGCAATAGTCTTCTATGTTGAACAATATTTGAAAACATACATCAATTTCAAGAACGAAAATTTGCAAATGTGTAAGTTAATAGTTACGCTTTTCCAATTGTAATTTACTATTAGAAACGGATTGCAATATTCAAAAGTAGTATGTGAATACCTACTTGAGGAAATAAAAAGTAGAGTTACGGAAGAAACTTAGTATACTCAAACTGGTATACAAAGAAAGATTCAGAGCCTTACGAATGCGATCTGGATAGCGCGTTGGAATGTGTATGAGTAGTGAGTCAATCATCTATTGTCGGTAATATAAATTTTAAATTTCTCCAATTTGTATCATATGCTATCAGACCGTTTTGAATATTTAGGTTATTGAAGTCAACTTTTTTTTTAGCTCAAATATGGGCACACATTATAGGGAAAGAACGAGTTCACCGTCTTGAATATGATATTGATCCGATAAACAACGGTGTAAGAGTGACAATACAAATTGTTTTTACTTCACTAGATACACTGTTTCTTATATCTACTCATAATGTGTTATTATATATATATATATATATATATATATATATATATATATATATATATATATAGTTGTTTGTTTTCACATTCTACCACAACAGCTGGATTATTACATCGCTCAATAGAGATTCCAACACTTTACAATAATTTAGGACAGTGAATCTTTACAACTTTATCCCCTAGATATTTGTTTAAAATTGTGAATTTTTATTATTTTGATACGCAAATATGACACGATTTTTTTTCGTTAAAACATTTCTTTTGGGAATTGATACAGCTAACATCGTTGGACTGGGGATATAACCATCACAGAGAGGTCAGATTCAATAGATTTCAGAACGTGATATCTTTAAATTAAAGATGTTAATGATTGCTAGTGTTCCTTTTTGAATTTGCCGATTTATTTTGTTTCTTTCTGTATTTAAACATGAATTATATGGTCTGGCAAGCTTGCAGACAACGTTTTTAACAGACGCTGCACTCAGTCACCTAATTTCGGTTTGCAATAATATATGTCTCCATCGTTTCAAACATGGTATATGCGTGTGATATGAAATGAAGTAGTTAATGAATGAATGTTTAGTATTTTCTTTAATTCAATCCTAAACATTTTTACCGCTTGTCATGGAGTGTACGTGTATGAGAGACACTGAACATCGAATAGAAACAGGTCATGCAAGTTCAGTAAATGATCATTTGCACGACTTATGTAGAAAACTAATTTAAATAAATTGATACTTCTTGAAAACTTTTTGTTTTAAGTGCTTGGAAATATAACATACATCAGGGCAGATGTATTTTACCAAGTAGGTCAAGAGAGTAGTTCAAAATTAGAGTGCCTGGATAATGGGGTTGGTCTGTAAATAATACAGCCATCATAAAGGCATCTTGGTACACAGTAAAGATCAGAAGTCAATTGGAAAAAAATGTATAAACCGTTTGGAATGTATTAATTCAGTTGCTACATAGATCGAACAATGTAAGAGAAGTTTTCAACGTAATATTTAATTATATTCTTTTCAGCGTGTTCATACAAATCTTTCAATATATACTAAACACGAAACATGTCGTTGTAACGAATGCATTCTAAATAAATGTAAAAAAATCTTTGATATGAGTTCAATATTTATAACATATTTTTCCTTGAAAAAATGCAAGTAGGCTGAATTTTAAAAAAGTCAGCAAAAACTTCAGACATACCAATACACGAAAGAATTTCTTTAAAGAAAAGCTATACATAGAGGAGTCAGCTATTTGTCTGTTTAAAAAAGAAATATTAAAAAAAAATGTTTTCTGATAAAAGTCGCACTCTAATAGGCTTATTTATTGGACTGTAATTGTGAGGCCAAGTAAATTAAACTTAATCATTTTTTCAGTTCGTTAATTATGGAAGTTATATTTACCTTCAGGTTCCGACCAGTACGCAACATAAAACCCTCCATATCGGTCATAGTATGACCCATCAAATTGGAACGTCAGAGAAGGGTATTTGTAGTAGTGGTATGTCTTGTGACTAGTGTCGATTGACGTTGATCCGCCTAAATTTGAATACAGAAATGTTTAAAAAGGCATGATATTGTCTAGTGCTATAAAGTTCATTGTAACCATAGAGAAACACATTTAACGATATTATTTGTTATAAATATAGTTTCTCAGATTCACTTTCCCTTTTCTCTAGTAATGCATACTGGCAGTGTCAGACCAGTTTAGAAATTGGGTAATGTCAAAATCAATTAGCAGATAGACATTTTAATCCTACTGTTTAAAGAATAGAGAAAGATAGATTTGCAGATTGTGCAAGATGTTGTTTATTTTTGCATACCTTGTAAATTTAAACATGTGCACTGATACTATTCTGAACTACTTCCACGTATTTGTGGACTAAACTATTTTAGACACATATCTCAATGTACATCCTTTTTGATATATCAAAATATGTTGGTTTCTATTTATTTCTTTCAACTATTGTAAAAAGAAATCATGGTTCGGGAAATTTAGTTTTTACAAGAAATACATACGATTTACGTGTTTGTTTGTTGGTTTTTTTTCCTGGAATCGTAATAGTATATTTTAATGACATAATCGTAAACGTTAGACTCCTATATCAGCTGCATGTACAATAATAGTAGAAACCAAATTATTTAACCTATTTTATGCTCAGTCTTAGAACCAGTTTTAGGTAATTGCTGGCGGGGATGTACATATTGTCTAGGGATATACATATTGTCTAAATGCATGTTTGAAGTGCATTGACTACCTTTTGATATACTTGTTTAGCGAGAGAAAGAGAGAAAGAGAGAAAGAGAGAGACTAACCACTATGAGACACCGTCATGGAATTTTTTTTGAAGTTATTATCCACCCCGTCAATCCGGATGACAATCGTGTCATTAGAATATTGTAGTTTGGTAGTCAAGGTGAATGTACAGCTGTAACTATATAAAGCAAAATTCGGACATTGTTATTGACTGAGGACCGTGTTCGATCATGTGTGTTTAATAAAATATATAGCTTGTTTAACATGAACTGGTGGTTGAGAATTTATCAGAATGTTATAGGCCATCGTGAAGTAACCACTTTGGTAATAATATTTTGATAGTGGTTCCATCTGCTGTGTGATACACACCACGAAGTATATTAAAGTGTAGTGATACAATGATCTTAAGAAAAAGAACGAGATGAGTTGATGACATCTTAATGCATTTCAATGAAGCTTTAAATACCAAGTGATTTGTTTAATTTATCTATTTACTACAATAGTGGTTTTTAGAAAATATTTACTACAATAGTGGTTTTTAGAAAATAAGCACATCACATTATCGATCGGTTTTCCCCGCGATTGAAATATAGAACATTGGTTCTATCGATCTGTCTGTTTTGATGAAAAGTAGATGATTAGTGATATTATCCAACTTAAAAGCTAAGTTCAAGCCAATTAATTTACCACAAAAGACAGCCGTTTTACCACTTTCATAAAAAGTCTGAAAATTCATAAAAAATATTATATATTAGAGTGTCCTCTCTTGGCAGAATGACATTGAGTTGTATATTGAAACTATACTTAAACATTTGCCAACTTTGACTCTTTTTACTTATTAGGCCGATAGTTAAAGCATGTGTAGACCAGGCTGGAATAAAGATATTAACGAACTCTAGAAAATTAAAATTACATTCTTTAACTTTTTCATGTTAGTACTTACATAGATGCCATTAGTAAATAATATTTATTTCAAACGAATTACAATAGCTGTTATATATTGCCCCATCCCGTCGTGGTTCATATTGTAAGAATTTATAGTAATGGATAATTAAAAATCTCTATGAGATAATTATTGATTGTACCTACGATATTATTAATTTAAGAAGTTATTGAAATCCATTAGTTAAATGCCGTGTAGTGAAAATCTATCGTCATAGAGACTAGAAATTATAGTGTTAATTATTGACTGGAGTGATACACTCGCTCTAAGGATCGAAACCCGTATGCGCCTAAACTATTTTGCATATATAATTGAATACTATTTTAGTTCCTAAAGCTAACTGCAGACAAACCAAATCAAAAATTACTACACGGTAAATAATAAATAAAATAAAATAAAATAAAATAACAAAAATAAAACGATATAAGTTGCTATGTAAAGGACGGGCAATGACCAATACAAAATTTTGAACATAAAGATTGATTGATAAAACAGTCTATTTACACATTGCACAGGCAAGGCGAAACAAGATTTAAATGTAGAAGTGTTTATGTTAGTCACGTAGATGACCAATACCAGGCATATATATTTGATATGCAAGCATATCAGACGTTGTATAATAGATGTATGTATGTATGTATGTATGTATGTATCTATATATATATATATATTGACAGTAATAGATGTCTTCTCTAAGTACGCCTGGGGCAATAAAGTACAAACAGAAAACGGAGATGAGAGACAGGACGCTTTTTAGAGAAATAGTTGAAGAGAGAACACTATAAACATACGGTTCAATGAAGGAAAGGGAATTTTGGAGAAAGGAAATACTGAATACTTTTCCACTGACTCACAAGCGTTTGTAGTGGAAAGATTTAATTGAACTCTTACGACTATAACGTGCATGTATTGTGCTGTAAATAAAAATCATAATATGGGTAGATATATTACCAAACATTTTGTAATGGATATAGTTGACCATATCACAGGTCTATATAGATGTCGCCAATAGAAGGAATAAATCCTAACAACAGGTCAAAAGTAGCATTAACTTATTTGCATAACTTGGAATAGATTCCTATGGAATGCCGAAATATTAAAAGGATGGGAAATGCAGGATCCCAAAATACAAGCCCATTTTGTCTAAAGACTATCTTCCTAATTTACAGGAGAGGAGTTTATGATAAATAATTTTTTTAGGAGACCCCGTATTATATAAATTAGAAGACCTTAATGGAGAACACACTGAGGAAATATTTTACCAAAATGAGCTATATCTATACGACAAGCAAGATGACCTCTATAAGATTGAGAAAATTAAACAAACTAGAAAAAAAAAAAAAAAAAAAAAAATGAACAGTATAAAATATGCACTAATAAAATGGAAGAAATATGACAAATCTTTTGATAGTCGGGTGCCGAAAGAAAATGTTGTACTTATATGTAGAAATTTATATTCTATAAAATGGCACAAATTATACGTTAAATGTGTTTGAAACTGAGTCTATTGTTGAATTTGTAATAAAAAAAAATAATAGTGTTTATTTCTAATACAGGCCATTGTCCCATGATACATATCCATACATCATGCGGTGCAAAAGATGTTTCAGAGTGAAACAGAAGAACATCGTATCTATTGGAAGTGTTATACATGCAATTAATCATTACTGTATTTTTTCTAATTGGGTGAAATACAAATATATTTTAGACAGTAATCACACACTATAAATTAAAGTGAACCCTAAAGCTTGTATGGAGCAAACAGAAGTTTTGTGATATTGATCTAGAGTCTATGTAGCAGGAGTTAATGAAAAAAACGGTTTCTCTAATCTTTTAGGCTTTTATAGTAAACATTGTTAAATTAATCGTCGGAATTTTTCTAGTATCATTTTGTATACAAGTCCTAAATATTTGTCAAGTTGGATTTTTTTATACAAAGGTAGGTAAACATGTTCTTCGTAATTCTCCATATATCAGACAAGCAGTAATAAAATGAAATTCATTTTCGATGTTAACTTTACAAATTTGACACAGTCTTTCTTCATAGCAAATATTTTCATATATTTCTGTTCTTTTTGTATTACCTCTGATTTGCAAGTTACCCGCTCCAAGCATAGCGATTATGTAACAAAACTCTATCTCCTAACAATTCTAGATATCTTTGACAAGTGAATTATATTCGCAATCACCTATAGAAACGCAGTCTTTCCATTGATTATTCGCATCCTGAAGTTTGTATTTAATAATATCTTTATATCTCTGACTAAACAGTCTCAGAAAGTTATTTTCATCATTTACGCCCCGACTACACCGAACATTGCCAAATCCATACAAAAATATAAGCTTTATAACAATGTTAGTCCAGGAATCACAATTTGCGTCACACCTTAGTTGCAAAACAATTGTAACATTGTTTAGGATATCTGTCTTCTTGCATTTTAGAATTCTAAGCCAACATTTCCAAATACGTTTATATTGTATATTCTGCATACTAATTGTTCCTAATTTATTACATACGAATGCATTTGGAGTAGACTTAGATATACCAAGAATATATTGACTAAATGACAAAGAACTTTTTCATATCATTGACATCATAAAACCCCAAAACGTCAGCCCCATAGTTAAGAATAGGAGCTATCTTCGAGTCAATTCAGTTACAGGTATTTTTATTTTGCCGAATTTTGAAAGACTTTGCTTCAAAATATGCATAGCATTCAATGCTTGCAAAGATAGAGTTTTCTGGCACATATACCAGGAGTTTGTTTGAAAAAAATATTCATCTTAGATATTTGTAATATAATTCAATCTTTACTCTGTAGGGCCATATTACCACTTTATACAACGTCTGAGATGGCCATCTCTGGGAAATATAATCACTTTTATTTTTTCCATATTCACTTTTAATTTCCACTTTAAGAAATATGTACGCAGTCTATTGGGCATATTTTGTAACTGGTGGGCAGTGTCAGCAAAGAAAGTTAAATCGTCTACATACGACAGTAAGAATAGTTCTAAGGTTTCTACGGAAACCGAAACTCCACTGTTTCCGTCAGCTGAGAAGGGTTTCAGATCGTTCAAAAAAGAAAGAAATAAGTAAAGGCGATAAACATAACCCGACTATCAAAAGATTTGTCATATTTCTTCCATTTTATTAGTGCATATTTTATACTGTTCATTTTCTTTTTTTTTTTTTTAGTTTGTGTAATTTTCTCAATCTTATAGAGGTCATCTTGCTTGTCGTATAGATATAGCTCCTTTTGGTAAAATATTTCCTCAATGTGTTCTCCATTAAGGTCTTCTAATTTATATAACACGGGGTCTCCTAAAAAAAATTATTTATCATAAACACCTCTCCTGTAAATTAGGAAGATAGTCTTTAGACAAAATGGGCTTGTATTTTGGGATCCTGCATTTCCCATCCTTTTTATTTTTCGGCATTCCATAGGAATCTATTCCAAGTTATGCAAATAAGTTAATATTTTCACTAACTAGCTTTTGGTACACTAAACGTCTCTCTACCGTATCAACAACTTTTTCATACTTGATAAACACAGCATAGAATATACTCCTTTGTTTTCTTAAATATTTAAAGATTAATGTATATAATATAAACATATTCTCTATATAGAATGATCTGCTCTAAAATCGGCTTGTTTTTCGCTAAGTAATTTATGTATTTCCACCCATTCATTTATGATATTATTTAAATTCGATGTAAATACTTTGCTTATTACAGATAATAAACTAATGCCTCTATAGTTGGAGGGTTCATTTGCATCACCTTTCTTCAGAATTGGTATAATGATACCCGTTGACCAATATTCTGGATAATATCCAATATCGAATAGTCAATTAAATAATAGTGTTAAATATTGATGCAATTATGTTGCCAGTACATATAAACAAATTGCTGGATAAAGCATCTACTCCCTCAGCTTTCCTCAGTGCTAGGCGAACTGCCTCTTCAGTGATTATTCAATCTAGAGCATCATGAACTATTTTAATTTGCCTCTAACCGGTCAGCAGAACTGAAGAATTAAATATTTCTGAAAAATATTCATACCAAGTTTCAGATGTCATACTGCTTTGTGCACGAGTGCTCGGATTCTTTGCAAGGCGCCAGGAAAGTTGTGTGTTTTTAGAGTATAATGCAGACAAAAGGCTATTTATTTGTTCGAAATTCATATTACTTTCGCTTAGTTCTTGTAAGAGATTTGTACGTATTTCTATAGAATTTATAATCTTTAAGTGATTCAGTTGTACCTTGTATTCTGGCCTGTCTTAGATATATTAAGACTTTACTTTTAGCGGCTATACAATCTCGGTCGAACCAAGACTGACCTTTAGGAAGTATTCTTGGAGAGGTCACAGCTAGGTTTCGCTTTCTATCGACTGTTTTCATTGGATTTGCTGCATCATGGTAAAAAGTAGTAGTTGCTTCGACGCATTCTTTGAGTTTGTTATAGCTGATATCATTTAAAATCGCATGCACATTTTGAGATAATAGATCCTTGAGACTTTGGATAAAATATAGTCATTCTTCTTTGTTAAATATTTATGTATGTACCACTTTACTCCCAGAGTCACTTACAGCTTTCTGTTCTAATTGGCCCATGTAGTCAAGGGAAAAAACAAAGGGCATATGAATAGATTTCAATCTATCATCTATGTCAAAGGACGATATCGTTTTTAAAACACATACATCAGTTAAAAAGTAATCTATTGCTAAAGCCGAGTTACCATATTGTTTATATGGACTAGCAACATCATGTGATGTGAAATAACCGTGAAATACATCATAATGATGTAGCGACTCTAACAGAGTATACTAGTAGCCGTTACAGTAATTCTTCGTGTGGTTTATTTGATTATGGAAAAGATACAGGTCTTTACACTTCAAAAGCCCACAAAATATATTTGATTAGGTGGATGTATTTTTAGGTCTATGATTCTTACATCCCTGTAATTTAGAGCTGCAATTAGTTATATACACTATGTAATTATTACTGGAGGTTATTACAAGTTTAGAGCTATGTTTCTGACATTCAATATCTATACTTTCTTGTCGCTATTAGCAGTCATTCCGTGTTTGAATTTTTTCAGGTACATTTCAAGATTATATAAGCTATCAGGTATCGACATGGCATAATATATTGTTGCTGTTTTTTATCATATAAAATGTTGTAGTAGCCAACCACAAAACCTATTCTCTGAAATGAAATGTATAGTTTACTATCCCTGTTATTAATGGGATTTGAAAGATATATTTCTTTCTCGGACTGTCTTTCCATAGTAATGTAGGTAGGATTTGCCATAACGCATATTTCCATTTATGTAACGAGAATGCATCCTTAATGGGCCTGCTGTCCTACTTCGGCTTCCATGAATCTTTGCAGCTACGTCCTTGCAAACTTTCGTTTCATTCAGCATCTATCATATTAAATCCATCATGACTTATTTCATAATCGGTTTTTGCTTTACTAACCATTTCATCAATACTGTTCAACTTCTAGAAGATATTTCAAGCTCGCTATGATTTACAAATTTATTTTATACTAACTTCTCTTTAAAAGCGTTTGCATGAAACCCTAATTTGCACAAAACCCTGTAAAATCTAACGGAATAAGTCCTTGTAATCCCGCACCTCCTAAACTAACAGCGGGAACACCCATTCCAACGTAAAGACTTGCCATACCAACCTCTTCCTGGTAACAAATATATATGCAGTTTTGTGCTTTTATATTACACCTTGGTAAGTTTCTATCTCTTTAACTAAATCATTCATTTAGTTCAGTTAAATTCAATGGCCGTTAGGTAATTTCACTACCATTTGAAGTATTAACTGACTCATCAATTATGTTGCCAGGTGGTAGCCCTTGTGTTATTAGATGGTCAATCGTAAACTGACTAAAAGAAATAGGAATACCCAATTGTATTACTTCTTCTATACCCATATTAGTTGGCGAATCTATTTTGAAAATAAACATCCGAATAAATAGCATACTGTAACTTACTGAAGGAGTTGAATCTGCATGATACATAGTGTTAATAATGTTGTTCGTTTCCCTTGCCATTTATTAGTCTGCATTTATTAACTTTTTCTTGTTAGTCTATTAACTGGTTAGTCACGCTATTAGCTGTATAGTTAATCTGTGAACTATATAATTCCTTCATAACATTTTTGGAAATGGATTTTTTTTTTTAGTCCTGCTTGCATGACTCTTAATATTCTGGTTGCGCTGTAGTAACGTAAGTAAGCTTTATTAGTCCTTTTTATGGGTCTTTTTAAAAACACAATATACGAACACATCCTTCTATAGCGACATCTACACTATCTATACGAAAATATATGTTGCATCCTTTCAAACCAACGCCATGTAAATCGTGATTGCTTGACTGTTTGCATTCTTTCCACTCTCTTTAATTTGTGTTCTTTTTTACCTTTCTGCTTTGACTGTTTTTTCAATTCTGGTGAACGGTTTCCAGGATTTTTCTACGTTTTCTAAGTTCAACTCTACGTGGATCTTTTCTCTTTTGTGAACTTACCTCTCTGGTGATTTATAAAGACGTCACTGATCCTTCAGCTTTTTCCTCGCCACCTTCCTTTTAATTTGGAAAGAAATGACTGATTTTCTATTTAGATTTTCATTTATTTCACATTATGCAAATCCTGTTTAAGATTCCTGACGTCCTGTTTCAAGTAATGTATTGCATAAATTAATTTTAGGTGATCAAGCGGACACGCAATGCTGAAATAAGTAATCCTAACCTAAAAGGTAAAAATCCAGAAAAGTATATAATTCAGTTTGTTGTTAAGCAGTCTCCTTTCATCTATTTCTTTAATTTGTTAATTAGAAAAAGTTTACTCAACAAATATGTTATTTCCATGTATTATTACATCTGACAATGACATTGCACTATTGTCTGATATAGCATTTAAACAAATTGTATATATTTTCTTGATTTCTTTTGAATATGTTTGAGCCAACTCCTTATTAATCAAATGTTTACCACTTATTCCTTGTATGTCCCATTTACCATACTAAGCTGCTAATTTCCTGTTTGCAGGCTGCCCTTATAACGTCTTCATTTAAGTATGGTTTATCCTTTTCCACTCTATTCTCCGAGAGACCTAAGTCATTTTCAAATTAAGTTGTATCCATTTAAAAAGTATAAAATGGCAGAAGGGAGAAGAGCTGAATTAAAATACTTTGAAGAACTTGATTACCTTTACGATAAAAGATGAAGATTATACAAGAGATGATCCTAACTACACTAAACAATTTGATCTTATCGAAATATAATTAAATAATTATATTTTTTCAACAGAAAAATTTACAATCTTAAATTTTGTAGAACAAGCTTTGGCTGATAAATATAAACAATACGTTACGCCTGGATTAAATATATGGATTAACAATTTCAATTAATTAAAGGTAATTTGAGCATTAAAAATATCAACAGCCTATTGTTTACGAACAGACACATATGAATACGAATATAATATTGAAATTTCGTACATTGGTGATCTTAGCAAACTGTTATCACCTGACTCTATAGCTATGTAAAAGGGTGGAACTGATTTTCTAAAGCTTTTAGGTTGGAAAAAAAAACTAATCGGTGGAATCAAATACCAAGGACAAATGCTCTTTTATAGACGTTTTATCCCTTCATATGTTCGCCTGTTGCTATCTTGTTGAAGTAAATAAAACATTCTATTAATTATTCCGATCTTGTCTGAAAGTTGTATTGCTCATGACTGTATCGTATCCAGCATCCTCTATTCCACCATTTGTCGTATCTTTGCTTTATACTTGTTTAATCATCAGTCATTTCCTGCTTTATTTGGTAACTGGTTCTAGGCTCGTTAATAATAGCTAAAATCTTTCCTTTAAGGTATCTCCAGTCATACTTTTGAGGAATGTTAAAGTTATTAATAATTATTTTAAATTGTTTTATAGCTGTCTTATTGCTTATGAGATTAAATACTTGGTCAGCTGGTAATAGTATTGAGCATTCAGACATATTTTTTTATATTTGAAAATATGAAACCTATATACTGATTATACTAACTCTGTATACTTTTATCTGATAAATGCCAATACGATATTCCACAATTTTATGCTGCTATCCATGCTGCCAAGTTTAAATGATTTTGCCAAAATTCATAAGATACTGTTCCATATATGTTCATTGAATCAACATTATCAAATTTTAAGGTGTAATTATATACAATGTTTTTTGGTTTGTACATACAATAGTAATTGTTCTCCGAAACATGTTTTTGTAATATTATTAAATTTATTTGCAATTCCTTTATAAACAGATGCATAAAAAATCAATTATTTATTTATAATTTCTTTCTTCATAGTTTAATTGGATTAACAGAATTGTAAAATAATACAATTGGGGCATATAAATACTCACCTTCTCGCGGCACTGCGCTTGCTCTAGGAGGGGAAGTGGAGACTCGACTCTTTGGCTTTTATCTTTCGCATTAACCTTTCGGATCTTTATACTCGAAATTAAGAAGAATAGCAAATATTTTATATACCCCTGGTTTGTATTCTGTCTTTCCTAGCTGCTTTTGAATGTACAGAATTATTTTTTATTGTATGGTGAATTTGTATACACTGCATAGTGAATTTAGATAGAACAAAATTGGGAGATATAAAGCCCCCACCCCCACCCCCAGTCGCTAACTGGGGTGGAGTTTCGAGTTTTTTTAAAACTTATTGTTGAAGTATTTAGAGTCTATAGCTTTGCGTCTTAAATGTATCATTTGTATTTAATGTATAGTGAATTTGTGTTCACTGAATGGAGAATTTTTAAAAAATAATACAATTGGGGAACATAACAACCCTATTCCGCACTTCGCTACGCGACGCCCTGGGTTTTAATCTTTGGCCTTTTGGTTTTCCAAATTAATTTTTGAAGTCTGTATTTATAATGTCTTTTTTTTATTTTTATAAATTTTTTGTTTTAATTTGCAAACTTTGCATTTAGTGCATAGTGCATTTGAAAAGAAGAACATTGGGGATATAAATGCCAGTCCTGCACATACCCATCCCAGCTGATCCATCAATTCGCTCCGGGTCAGAAGTGGCAGGAGCCTTGACGTACTGGCATTTTATTCTTCGTTTTTATTTTGAATAATGTGATATATCAGGTTCAGATATGGATATCTGAAATGTGTGTGGTAAAATTGGGAATAAGAAGTCATAATGATTGGAGAATAGGGTGGGTTGGTATTATGTTTTAAGAAATTAAAGATCAAAACACTAAATGTTACAAATGTGAGAGAAAATGCTTTAAATATGGTTTTTAGTCAATTAAAAAAAATATCAGTTAATAAGTTTCATAAATATGGTATATAATTAAGATAATCTGGCCAAAGGTCTAAGTTTTGATGAAAGTCTTTAAAATAGAGTATTCAGCCAAATGGTTCAGACCAGAACAGCAAAACATGGGTCCAAAAAGTAGATGGGTGGCTTTAGAGTAAAAATTAGGTGATTGGGAATGGACCTAGACTTTCTATGCTGTTAACAATGGTTGATATACCGCCACACATTGGACCAATAAGTAATATAACATTTGAATTTCGTATGTTCGATATTTACTAAATGTTTGTCCCTATAAGGCATGCAATATTTACTGTGCGCACAAGATATTATGACACAATATTGCAGTCAAGGAAGAATCTGTTTGGCAGAAATGACGCTGATATAATTTCTGATTCTAAATAATTACATGCTAAACACAGACATTCAGGAACTTGTAATTTATGACTAAGTAGCTGATAGACTTAATAATAAAATGTTATATCAAATCGTTATGGTAAACCAAAACTATGATGATGCCCTTGCAAACACTTTAAGCAAGCGGTTGGGTCACTTTGGTCAACCTAATGGTGATTTTAGTTACTGTATGTATGTATGAATGTATGAATGTATGCTTTTTATATCTTAAACAGTGTCTGTAGATGTCTTTATATTGGTAACATCGTCGCATGCCACGAATTACAATACGTTACTCTCCTTTATCACCCGTGGCTGCCTGTGCTGAGATTTTCACGTTTTTCAGTACGTATAAACAACACAATATAACCATCTCCTACATATCAATTAAAGTACTTGTTTAATTGATTGATAAGTGACTGCGTTTGGAAGTGAAACTTAATTGGTTCATTCAAACAGCGTAAAAGGTCATGTTAGGTCACAATGGAGAGAAATTTCTACTCCCGTTTGCAGTGATTGGTTAAGCAGGTTTATGCATATTCACGAGAAACGATGAAATCTCAGCGCATGCAACCACTACTGATAAAGGACCCTAGCGGATTGTCTTCTGTGGCTTGCGACAATGCATTTGTAGCACAATAAAATATCTCTATAAAATCTATCAACATGAATATTTTTATTAAAGGAATCTGATTCTCATCGGGATGATATCGAGTCTGAATCTGCGTACTGATAATACATTTGTTAACACCATTACCAGCCCCATTATCTTTACTACTACTGCCACCACCACCACATTACCACTACTAGCACTTGCATCCCGACTACCACCATTACTATTATTACTAATAACATCACCACCACCATTATTGCTACCATCAGCACCACCACAAACATCATTATCATTACTACTACCACAGCCATTGCCATTATTACTACTACTACTGACAAAACCATCAATATTATCAGTACTACTACAACCACAACCAAAAACAATATTATTATTATTATTATTATTATTATTATTATTATCGAATCGTTTCTCTTGGCATAGACACTATCCACTTATAACATAAAATATTTCAAGAGCAAAAGCTACGCAAATTAGGTCATGTTCTATTAAACATCTATATAAAAAGTTTGGAAACTTCCTTTTGTACTTGTGCAAATGTTTACAAATATACACAACAGCTGCAACTGTGATGAACGTACAGGGTTAACTATATTAGATAGTTACTGTTTGAAGAAAAAAAAATACTTATGAAAGAGGATTTTTCCATTAGGAACGTATAACGTATTGAATTGTATGTAAGAACGAAATGTCCAAAAGACAATACATACCTTGCATTCCAATACCATCCCAAACCATATCCAGGTGACTGTGTATATTTGTATTCAGTTCTTGACGCGGTTAAAGGTTCGTTCGCATTGCACAGGGTACGTTGGGGAACTGAAATAAAATATTTAATCTAACATATATACATACAATACAACCGCAGACGCAAAGGCAAACATAGATTTGCGGACTACTGAATGAAATTTTCTGTGTCGTTGTACCTCGCAATTTAACATTTCGTACACAACTCGTACAGAATAAACATCGTTGATCTTTTGTTATGAATAGCATCTACTGGTATTATCTTTGTAAAAAGTCACAGGTATCCAGCGTATCCCATTTATATAACACATACCTTTTTACATATCTTGTTACAGCAAATATTGTAATATAATCTCGCAGCAGAAATTACCGCGGATTGTAGATCGGACCGCTATCACAAATGTTTCTCGATTAAGATCTGACAGTTTTTCTTTGTTCTGCAGTTCCATATTTTCATTTTAGTGGTTGCAGCCATTTTCAGTTGATGGCCCATATCTGCATTCAGTTCTTGATGCGTTAAATTTGTATTCGCATTGCACGAGGTACCTTGGTGAACCGAGAAGAAACAAAACAAACAAACAAACAGGAACAACACATATTGATTGTGCAGGTAGGTAGGTAGGTTCGAAATATCGGAATGCAATATCATGCAAAGGTTGCAAAATTCGTCTGAAACAAACCCCTGAAAATGCGAACCCAAAAATATAAATACCGGCTATACGATGTTTAATTTCTGGGTTTTGTAGTCGTTAAAATGATTCATCTCTGCCAACATTTTGATGATTCAATACTAAAAGATGCCAATTGATTGCGCACACGCTATCCTGTCATGTCATGTACACAATCATTAAATGTGAATTATAAAGGGACGGATAGTGGGATTGTTATTGAGGTATACGCACTCTAATACTGTTAGTTCACAAAAACAAATATCATGCGATATAATACATTACAAATGTTAATAGCAATATTACGGCAAATAGGAATCACAGCTAACAATCTTCCATTAAGACTTCCATACAGTTTGAGAAATGGAAAAATGAAGGACATTGATTCTTTTCCGATCAGCCTTAACAATTTGTGTGTGCTACCTGAATATGTAGCAAAAAATGGTGAAGTCCATTGAGAATGAGGCCGCTACCGGTGTAAGGGACCAATAAAACTTCAATAGTGACTGTACTGTTGTAGTAAACAGTTGCTACTACTGATGTCTTTTGAATAAAAGAAAGAAGAATATTAACACACACATACTATCCAACTATCTATAAATCTGTCTATATATCTATCTATCTATCTATCATCTATCTATCTATCTATCTATCTATCTATCTATATATATATACACACACACACACAAGAAGATCATAACAGTAAAGGAATAGAAATGCTTCTGGTGGACTTATATTCACCACACTGGATAGATAACTAAATAAAACCAACTAAGTGAATAAGCTGATACGCCTTATTGGTTAAAGAGAATACACATTGAGAGGACAGTATCATCATTTAACGCATGGAAACTGCATTCAAACTGTTGATATAATGTTCAGATTATTTAAGTAAAACATCTAACAATATTCATAACGTATGCACTCACATCTCTGGAGATAATAACAGCAAAATGACAATGATTTTACAGCATTTTATTTTAATGAAAGTGATTATATATTCAGATGTACCTATATTTTGGATGAGCGGTAAAGCAGAAAGCATAACTCATATTTCATTTTTCCTAATAACCTCTTCCACGCAATTGAAAAATGACTAAATCGAAGAAATAAGACAATATCAGGCACACTTGTTATATGAGACTGCAAAAACATAAAACGAATGAAAGGTTTAGGCCCTAAACTCGTTCCGTTTCACATTTTCCATTCAAATCCCCATAGGAATCAGGTCATTCATTATTAACTGAGCGGTTGTACCAGATTCGAAGTGAGGCGAACAATAGAAAGAGTTCCTAATATATGAGGATAAAGTGATCGGCAGCAAAATCAGCATGAAATGTTTCCTTTTTAATTTTTCGAGACTTTTATTAACGCTTTCACCTCCAACATGCAGTGTGACTGTGCACGTACACGATTTCGTTTTTTTTTTTTCCAGCATGCTAAAATTATCTTTTGCCTAGCGGGTGCGGAAGCTGATGATTCAGTTAGCGTTTATCGGTACCCCGTTTTAGGGACATCTATTCGAGAAAATGCCACGAAATTACTTCTTTGTTTATTTTAAAATATATGCACTTAATTCAACAAGTACAATTGTTTTTACTGGGACTACTAGTGCACACATAGTTTTGTTTACTCAAATTTGCTTCATTGTCTGTTAAAGTTGATGTAATTGAGCTTCTTTCCTTGACCATAGGATCACTTTCTTCTCGGCATAAAAAGGGAAAATAGTTTATACAACCAGCATTGTCCCCTGTATTTCTTCTAACACCATGGTCCCATAGCCTCATCCATTAAAGAGTCTACGCTTACTTGGCATCTACAAAAAAGAGGTTTAAATATGTGCAGTCCATCATGGAATTTCTTGGATCCTTTACATTGAAAAGAAAATGTAGGAATAATTTTTTTGTTTAAAAGAATATATATTCCTTTTTAAAGCAAACTTTTTTTTGTTACATTATAATTAAATAAGTGACGAAACTGTTGTAATCAGATAACAGTATTGAGGGCTAAAATTGAATTGTTTAGTAAATTCATACGACAGCTTTTCTCCTTAATTAAAAAAACGTCTTCATCCATGAAGATCGTAATAATTAATTTTGTGTGTTTTTGACAAACGTTGTCTTATAAATATAATTATATTATGAATTTTATATAAACTAAGAATGTTACTTCTTATATTGCTGTTTTCAGTTTTTATTACAAACTCATTCATAATAATCCCAAAATCGCTAGGTTTTTGTTGTTGCTTCTATATCTTGTTTTTTTAAATTGTACGCCACCTTTGCAATTTAATATTTTTTTAATTGTGTTTCTCTTGCTTTTAATTAATTATTTGCAAAGGAAAACAACCTCTGTGTGACCTAAATCTTGTGATTCTAAATTTGTCCTGAAATCATAGAGTACCTCTCTTGTCTTAAAAAATAAAGAAAATAAGAGAGAGGAGAGAGAAGAGGAAATGAAGAAACTGGCAAGTAACTAAAATGCACTGTAACTGTTTGATATACGTGGTTTCTATTTGAAATTACATCTTTACTGTGCATTCTTTTCTGTACAATATAAACAAATTTGGTGATATATCACTGTTCATGAAGCTAAGCCACTAACCAAATGAACATTCGACATGAAAACGTGTAACGATTACAATATCTGTACTGGATAGTGAGATAAAACCCAAAAGGATTTAAAAACAATATTATTTTGTAGGCAAGCTTACACCGATTAATATAGATATAAGTCTAGAGCTGCCTGCCTTACGTGATTATGCGACAAAGATGCAGCTTTGTTTCACAGGACACATTCACCCGAATCCAGATCTGAGAAGGAAGGCAAGAACTTTTGGAGACATTGAACATCAATGCAAGACAAATAGGAAAATGCTATTTAGAAGCTTTACTGATGAGTCTATTTTAATGCTAAAATTGTCAGATGTAATTGTATAGGTTTCACTTCTTATCATTGTGTTATTATTTTTCTTACGTTTCTCCGTGATGTTTTGTTCATTACATTAATTTCACTCTTGCAATACCGAAGCTGCTGAGATTCCACTTTATTATTTAACTATGTTTATTAATATTCTCAACATTTTGCTCATATCTGCTTATTCCGCGTAATTTGAAGCATTTTAGAAAGATGTTTTTGATTCAATATAAAAGTATCTACACTATACTTGTAGTGTAGATACGATCTGATTAAAAACTCGAGATCTAACTTGTAACTAGATTGATCAGATTATGCACCGGTCCTGTTGACATTTTTTAAATTAGCAATCAAGTTACAGTTGTCGTATTTCTGAAACGTTGTCTGTAATACAGAAACGTTTGGTAAGGTACGTCCGTTATGGACCTATGGATCTATGTTATCATTAGTCGCCTAGTACCCTGCCTTCTTTTTATAAACGCGTTAACGAACGTGAGGTTGTAAAGCAGTCTGTACTACAGACTTACAAATTAATATTCACTTACATACAGTACATGGCGAATGGGACCGTTAGTTAGAAGTCTTCATTCCCGTCTGCAAGAATGATGCATGTAAAATATATAGATCTACTGATAACATAAATTCATGAATATATCGTCACGATAACTCTTCCTGACAGCAATTTGGCAACGCTTTTTTTTTTCTCATAGGCTACCCAAAGTAAGTGGACCTGGAGTTCCATACGCCCATCAGGGACCTGAACTTTTCTCGTTTCTCTCGCCTTTAATTTTAGATCTCCGGTCATTTTAATAAAATTGGTGTAGATTATGGATACAATAATTGCTAAAACGAATTATAAATAATTAGAAATACAAAGTTGACTCATTTCCTTCCCTCCTTCTTTTTTTCTCTTCTGAGGTGCATTTTGTTAAATATATCTATTCTTGATATGTTTTATAAAATGTTTACCCGTTTCATGAAGGACACCAATAGCGGCAAACTTATTAAACACAGGAAATTAATCTACCTGTTAGTTGTATATATAAATCACAATCCATTATGTCTACAGTCATTTAAAAATAAAGCTGATGCAAAACTGGTTTGTCAAGGGGAACGTATGCAGATACACATATGATACGTTCTATCCTCAACTGTTGTGTCGGACTGGGAATTATCAAAAATACGATTCAGTATCGTAGGTCGTAGGTAGACGTACAAACCGATATAGCAAATGAAGCTCCACAAAGAAAAAGAAGCCAATTTCATATTTAACTTGCATATTTTCGATGATATAAATTAATGCCATTTATTTTCCCAATTTCCAGTTTTTGTTGTATTCTGTCCTCTTTCTTCCGAGGTTATGTATGGAAGACCAAAAACGGATTTACCATTTAAAACAATCAAAGAATCTCTTTTGGATACATATTTAATAACTATCCATTCCAATTAAATAACCATTAACGTCTATAAACGTTAGTTAAACTGGGCAAAAATATTGGACGCAGATTTAGGAATGTAGATTCCAGTGTAACGTATATCATCCCAATCTGTATCTTAGGTGAGATGTTGCCTGTGTCACCATCATCCGATCGTGAAAAAGGGAGATAGCTTAAATACTTCTCTAAGTATATGGTCAAACGAATATTCGCTTGGTATGAGTGAATATTATTACTATTTCGGTCCTTATTCGTGATTATCTCTTAAGCATAACCTTCGAAAACTGGGGAAAATGATTTTAGTATTTTTTTTGTATTTACAAGGAATTAATTCCTTATATTGGGTTTAAAACAGGTTTTTTTTTTTGAAAGGCCAGATTTTCCGTTTAAATACAATTTCACATTCGAAT